>ML816771.1:142549-166453 GCA_009831015.1 Picea engelmannii | reverse complement strand
CCAAGGTTTCTACATTTTAAAATAAATTTCCATCCTTAAAATCATCCCTACCTCCAAAGTGATAGAACTTTAGGGCTTTGAGGGTTTGACAAATTAATAGATAAATTTAATAATATTGACAAATGAAAAGAAAGAAAGTAGTACCTTAAGTTTCTTACTTCAAGCATCAATTAGGCATGCAATTTCATAATCTCACATGAGTAAGAAAACCATACCATAACCATTTAGACAATGACAAAGTAAAATTCACTTACTTGCACCAAGAATAGTCATGCAAAACAATGCTAGATTTCCAAAATACTCCAACAAAATGATCCAAGTGCCAAAAACAAGCCTTAAAAGAGATTTCCCTTCCTTATTTCAGCCAATAATTCCATAATAGGGAGAAAATTTCAGTCCCTTTTGTCCTCCAAGTGACAAGTTATGATCAAAAAATGAATGTACTTTTTTTATTTATTTATACCAAATTATGACCTTAATTAACTTTTAGGTCTAAAACCAAGGCCGACCTGGCCAGTTTACAACAAAAATTTAATTCTGAGACAATTTAAATAAATTTGCATTTAAAATATCGTCCAAGGGTGACATCATGCCCCTCTAGGGTGACGTTGAGGCCCATAGGTGGAATGTTGAGCAAGGTAGATGAAGCGTTAGGCATCCAAAGGCCCAAAACCAAGCCTACATGTGCCACTACCCTTATAAATGCCTCCAAAATTATAACCCTAGCTCGTGGGTGACATCTAGGACCTCCAAAGGCCAACATCCAAGTGGGAGGAGCATGAATCCCTAGGTATAAGTATTCCAAAGTGCCTCCAAAGGAAATGAACTTCTTCCTCATGATGCAAATCAACAATCTCTGTCATCCCCCCTGGTTGGGGTCTCAGCATCCATTGGTGAGCTTTGAGCCCCATAAAGGTCCAAGCTAATCATCCCCTCATGCACATCTATCCACCGGGAAAGGTCTTGCAGAGAAAACAAGTACACCCTCCAGGGGTCCATAATTCACAAGGATCATAGCATGTAAATCACATCTAATAATTAAATCACCCGAACATGTGCATCAAACCCCCCTAACCCCAAAAAAATTCTTAAATACATTATGCAATTTGACAAGTTTAGGTTTGGATAGGGTCTCAAGGTGTCCTATTGGGATAATCCCCCTTAATTCTAGGGTGTTTCCCAGGTGGAGTCTGGTCCAAGTCATGCAAGTGTATGAGGTGGCATGGGGTGCATGTGATAATAGGGAAATGTAGAGTCTTACCTGTGGGCATCTTTGTGGAGGGTGAGTTGCACCTTGTCATGAATGCAATTTTCTCCTAGCCCATTCATTGTCATTATTCTTAGCTTTCTTTATTTTTATCTTTTCTCTTGTGCTACAAGAGAATAGTTGAGGGCCACTATCCCGGCTTGGCGACTAGAGGTGACAATGTCATCCACAAAAAAAATCATGAAAATGAGAAGGTTGGCTCGTGATGAGACACCCTTTCTCTTGGATATGAAACCAAGAGCCACTACCCTAGCTTAGTGACCAGATAGGTGGTAATTCCATACCGCTACATGTTCATGGTCATAATAGGTCGACTCGTGATAAGACCTCCTATCCATCAACTAATACCTTGAGTGTTCATGTTATCTTGTGGGTCCCCTTTTCTTACTGGGAATCTTTTCACTACTTTCTCAAGGATCCCTGGGTGAAGCATCTCGAAGGTTTCAAAATTAGCTTTTAAATCTTTCCAACTAATTTTACCCTCTGGGCCATTAGCCCCTTCTTCCCACGAGGTAAGGTGCAACCCTTCCTAGTGTAGCTTATCCCAATGCCCAAAAGATGGGGATATGGAAGGAATAAAGATGGAAATTGGTAAGTATGGAGGGAACAAACGATGACTCTTCAAAGATCCACCTAGAAGCAACCCATCCTAAAGGGAAATCAACTTACTAGGGCATCGTGTCACCCTCCCAGGTTTAAACAAGGAAAAGAGCATAATTTTCAAGCAAATGTCATGAAATCAAGAAAGACTTAATGAAACATGTTCAAGTTCTTTAAATATCATAGTGATACATACCATGACACCTGGACTCATTACCTCAGGGAGAAAAACCCATTTCCACTTCAGGATCAAGTCGATGTGATGAATACTGCTACTGCTGATATGTGGATTGCACTGAAGAAAAGAGGGGCCCTCTGGGGCCATGCTTAGTTCATCCATCTCTCGACACTCCATTTCTAGGACACGTGAGCCTTGAGACATGATCTCCTTAGTTACCCCTAGGCTAGGGGGTAACAATTGAAAAGTCAAGAACCAAAATTTCTACTAGGAAAGAAGGGGGTGATGTAAATAATTCAGATTCATGTGATGTAGATGATAAGGATTTCATATGATTGTGAATTGAATTTATCTACTAAAGTTGAACCAAATTCCTTTGAAGAAGTTGCTTCTCATGATGAGTGGAAAGAAGCCATGCAGAAAGTGTATAATGCTCTCATCAAGAATGGGACATGGAATTTGGTGGACCCTCCATTTGGAACCAAACCAATTGGATACAAGTGGGTCTTCAAGGACAAGTACAAATCATATGACTCAATTGATACAAATAAAGTGAGGCTCATGAAAAAAGGATTTTCATAGAAATTATGCATTGATTATGAGGAGACTTTTTCCCCCACAAAAAATGGGCTACCATTGATACTCCATTTGCCTTTGCAACACAAAATTGATGGAAAGTTAATCAAATGGATGTGAAGACTATTTTCTTGAATGGATACTTGAAAGATAATGTATTCATGTCTCATCGAGAAGGTATTTTTGTGAATGGACAAGAACAAAAAGTATGGATCTAGTAGCACCCAGTCTTCTATTATTTCAATTTCTTCAATGGGTAGCTTACAACATGTGTTCAAGACTGAAGCCTGGAATGATAAGATGGCCTTCCCTTGACTATCTTTGAACAATCTATTGTCGACACCTTCCTATTTAATGATCCATGATATGGCTTCGTTGCATGGGAATACAACTGAGTGTGCAACTATCTTATCGAGCTGAGAACACTTCAACATTTGGTAAACACCTTGGTCTTGATCATCTTTTGGAAAATCTAGGTATGAATCTTGTTGAAACATTTGGTAGATTTCTTCCCACTGGCACACCATAGTACTATCCATGCAGAAAATGGTGTCATTATGTATGGGGCCTGAAATACTAACTCATGCTTCCTTCTCTTGTATGTCTAGACTAACCTCAATGATAGTTTCTTTACTACTTCTCCTTATGTAGGTTTCCATATATGTATCCTACACCTCACCCATATCGACAACATCAAATATTAACATGGTTAGTTTTTCAAAAGAGTATGCAAGTGCTTGTATTTGAAGAATATTATCAAGGAGAAAGATCTTGTCTAATGACAATGACCATTTTCAAGTTAGGTTTATGTGATGGAGACTTGATAAATGGTTGAGAAGTTTCCCTTGAAAATTTTGTTTTATTGTGCAAGAAAAAGAGAAAGGAAAGAAAGGGGTTCCCATAGAATATTTAGTTGATACTTGGTGTGTAATAATATTACTCTACAACTATTTTTCCTTAAAATAATTTGAACATAAAGAAGTTGTTTTTTATTCCAAAGTAAAATAAAAAATAATATATTAAAATTATTTTCCATGTCTAGTAATCATAGGCTCAATAATTTCCTATACTCTGACTCTCTCAAACCTTGGATTTCTTTCATCCTAAATTCATCTCGATAAAAAAATATAAGTGCCATGCACCAAACATAGAATTCCAAGCTAGGCATACACTAGGGTAGATGGGAAATTTGAGGGGAATGATAAATGAAATTTGTTTGGTGGATCTAAAAAAATTAAAGAAAAATGATTTCCCATGTGATTGTATTTGTTCTCATAGTTAAAGGAATTGGGGTCTCTCAGTCATATTTTCCCCAATGTGTCCCTTAAACAATTTCCATGGGCCCACACTACCACAATGGTGTTAGATTCGTGTGTATAACAATGTGAAATGGTGAGTGAGGCAATGAGACATAAGGTATGGTTTATGGGGAACTCGACCTTCTCATGTTTGCAATGTGTCCACCCATGAGGGAAAAATATTAGAACTGTTTATGTGATATGTGAGGGTCAATGATGGGAAGCCCATAAATAAATAGTTGAAAAGGGATGGTGGAGAAGGGTTTTAGCAGGCTTTTGTCGATGTCTTATGAATTTATTATTACTTGAATGCTTGTAGAAGATAAATTCCATGGTTACAAAACCCTTACATTGTTTAGAGGGATTACCTATCAGGCATTGGTTGGCTATTGATGATGTGGATCATGTTCTCAAGGTGTGGAATTCAGTGTGATGGAAGGTGTGAGAATGTAAATGGTGGAGAGAAAAAACACAAGTTTTGAGCATATAAAATCCCTTTTTTCTTAAAAGCACCTTGGGCATTAACTTTTGCAATAAAATAATTTTTTGTTTTTAAACAGTTAAAATGAGTCACGTCATGCATTTCACCCGAAAGAAAATATTGTAGTGATGTGATAAGGATTGTTTTGCGAGGATGAAAATATCTAAGCAATGTGATGTATCGTATGAAAATATTTTCATGTGATGTATCAAAAGGGGTGGAATATATGTTGATATGCAATATGTCACACCAAAAATAATTTTGTGAGTGATGTGTTGCAAGCAAAGGATTTTTTGAGCCATGTAATGTATCACAAACATAAAAAATTCAATTCAAATGACATCTCACACTAGGATAAAGTTTATGATTGATGTTTCACACTTGGAAGATATTCTCGTCTTTGCAATAACATCACACGTACGAGAAGTTATGAACCATGTGATATGTCGTATGTGAAAAAATTACATGTGCGATACACTAGGGGAGAGATTTTTGGATTCAGGCAACATGCTACACAAGCGAAACGTTTGTGGGCATGTGACACACCACAAGGAAAAATTGAAGAAATATCACGACTAAAACAAAAAATGTGGGACATGTGCTATATTGCATGGAAAACAAATTTTGTACAAAATAGGATGTGTCACGGTAAAATGGAATTTAGTGCAAAACACATCACGAGAAGTAAAGTTTCCGAGGTTGTGAAAAGGAAACAAAAATTGTACAAGTCGCTTAAATAAGTTCAAAGGTGAGAGGAAAAAATTGTACAAAGAGTAATAGGAAAAGATAAATCAAACTTTCAAGGATCCAATTTGAATAAGAAAGGACATGAATATGATAAGTTTAAATAAGAAAGGACATGAATATGATAAGTTTAAAGGAGTTGAATCATTTAAAGTGAAAGAAGACAATGTACATGAAATGTGTGTGGATTCAGAAGTTCAAACAAAATAGGAGGGGCCCCATGCTATTTTAGTCTCCACTAGGTACTAAAGTCAAAAATAGTGTGGGAAGTTTGTTTCTAGCTCAAAATTTGGTGACACATTGAGAAAGGCCATGAATCTCTACAAGAAAACCTTAAGATAATCACTAGTTCTGTAAAAAGAAGAAGATTTTATCTCAATGAAGCATAAAATCTTAGCTTAGTAGGTCCCCCACCATATCTTGAACTTCAAATAAGCTAGATGAGTGTTCATTTCCAACTTTATTAGATTACTAATTACATCTACAAGGAGAAAGCATGAAGTTCATTCCATGACTTAGTGTTGTGGTTGCAACAACCCACCTTTACTTTTGGTTTTACAAGCGAAAGGAAAGCCCCCCCCTATTAAAGTTTCAATCCTATTGCCTAATCCTCTACCGCTTGATCCTAATGCTATTTATTTTCCCACCTCAAGGGATTTTGGGGGTTTGATCTCGATATTAATGATTCTCTTTGATATGGGTTGATTGCCTCTTTTGATCTTATGATTTCAAATGTCTTCATCAGTTTTATTTCATATATTATGTTTCGTTGACATTTGTGTGTTGGAATTAACACATTATATTCATATCTCTTACAGATTCCAAAGTGCTTGATGATTTTATGTTGTTGTAGGGTTCAATGATCTAGTGCATGTATTGAATGAGTTTGATTTTGGTTATTAATCATATTTCTAAATTACTTATTCAAAGTTTTCATATTATGGCTAGCATGTGGTGCCTAACATCTTCATCCTTATATTCTCATATAATATTGAACAACTCTTAACTTAAATCATAAGGTCACTAATCCTCTCTATGTACTCAATATTAGGTACATGCAGCCATCATATTAGCTATTTAATTCAGATCATAGATGATTGCCTTCCAAAAACCTCGCCTCTTCATTTCCTTCTTTTTTCAGTACGTATTCGTGAGTTTTCTTAAAGGCAAGGAAACATAATATTTATGATGCATTGGGGAGTTTCCCTTTAATCGCATAACTAATCTCATCTATTTTTATGGTTGCAAGAATAGGTTAGGATGATATCCTCTTCATGGTTTCTCCAGCATTGAGATGCATATGGGGAATCCCTTGATCTCCTTCCCTTTGGCCTTCCCTTTCTTTGAAAACCTAGGCCCAAGGCCTATTGTGTTTTCCCCTTCTTTTATTCTTTCCTTTCCCCTTAGCCTATAAGTTGGATTATACTCAGTGAGAGTTTTCCAATGACTGCAACCAAACTTAAATCTGAGTCGCAGATCAAAATTTATGGCCACCCAAAGTTTCCTAAGCCAAAACTCACCTTTTCTTCCCAATCCCACATGGCTCACTCTCTCCTTTTCCATCTTATGTGGCATTGGAATTGATGTTGCATACACCACCTACCCTAATTGTCATCGAGATTTATCCTGACTCTTCTTCCCATCCTTTCGATCACATACTATGACAACGACGTCAGAGCTTCATCGTCCCTTGAATTCACACTATTCATTGTCGAAGTCCTCCATCTGAGTACATCTACTCCTGATATCACAACCCTCCTCCGACGACCCTCCCTCGATGAATGGTTGGGATTGCATTTCACTCGCTACTCAATTCACGACCATCATTCATTATCAGATTTGATGGACTTATGGCTACAATACCCACTATACAGAGATTAATTTCTATTTCTCTGTTAGTGAATGTTCATTCACTACCTCAGATCAAATCCTTGTCTTCTTTTGCACAACAATGTTGTTTGCAACTAAATTTTTTTGTCAATTACATAGGCTCTTTGAAGCCAAGCCCCTTTTCCTTCCAAGCAACCAACATCGGAACCACGAGCTTATTACTTTTCAAAGTTTCACAATTGTAAACCTTGAGAAGATTTCTAGATTGAAACTCTCCTGAGCCATCGAGCTATTCCCCGAGTGGACGTTCAAATATTTTCCATGCGACAAAATTCGGGTTGCAGCTTTGGATGGTCGAAGTTACCACTCTGAATGGTATCCTTTAGATTCCGAACAACTTTTAATCGTGACCATTGATCGTCATTGAAAGGATGATCCAGATCCTTCGTATGCAAAATAAATTTATGGGGGAATATTCTTTGATACCCCTTGTCAATACCGTGAAACTCCACAATACTTCTGGACACCAAATAATCATCTCTGAATGCATGTCATCACTCCTTTTTCGGCTTTAACCTTTAACACGGAAATCAAAGAAGGAATATTCTTTGATTCTTTTCTTCGATCCATTTTAAGTGGTGTGTTTGGGAAAACTATGGAATAGCTCCTTCAAGGACAATGTAGACTTCTCCAGATCTATTGAACGACTATATCTTTCTCTTGGAGTTAATACGTCGGGATGGAAATTGAACAGGAGATAGGAAGACTCTGATGTGATGCTCCAAATGCACACTCTACTATTTTTGGGTTCCAATGGACAATTGACTAGAACTGTGTATCTAGTGGGATTTCTCTTTTGCGAGTTCAGGAATCAATGGTCCAGATTTGCCCATGGGCTTGGTGAGTTGCTATTGAGTACCAATTTTTAAACGGCCATAACTTTTGCTACATGTGCCCGAATGAGGCATGTGATACCTCGTTGGAAAGGTATCAGACAGAGGAATGCAATGATATATGTATTTAGGATGAAAATTTTATAGAATACATCATAAAATGTAGGAAACCTATAATAACAGATTTCGGGGGGGGGAATGGAAATACCAATGTCAAATAGTCATATCTTGAGATACAAGTAACGAAATTAGGCCCAGGAGGATTGATGGAAATATGGAGGAAAGAAGAAGAGGCTGGGAAAACAAGTGTTGGTTGATGATGAGTATAAAATGTCCAAAAATTCAAAACACAAAAGGAACCTGAATTCAGATGAAGAACTCACTATGCATACTTCAAACAATTATATCTCAAGCTACAAGCCACATAATCAATATAGAAATAGATCAATGGAAATATGAGACAAATGAGAATAATAGAGAATGATTTTGTTCAGCAAACCAGAGCCAAAAATTCCCAAAACGACCCAAGAAATTCAGAAAATGGCCCAATAGGAAGAATGAATAATAAATTTAGATAGATATCATTTGTAAACTGCCATAGGGAGAATGTAACCACCCAAGAGTCTCTTCAACTCCCATTTGTAACTCCCACATCTATATTTTCTAAATGAAAAATAAATTCAAAATGTAAAAAAAAAACAAAATTAGGGGAAAATGAAACGAATGGTCATGAGAGTTGAAGAGTCTCTCTCTTATTTTATAAAAGAGAACTAGTTGAATGTGGGAAGGAATTTTTCCCTTTGTAACAAAAGATGGTACTATTATCTCTGAGTAATAAAGAGCAGGAGGCATTTTGAAGTCATGACTGTTAGTGAATGCTTGTGGGACTATTCTACACTTATATTTGTGGTTTAAGCTTTCTGGGTATTGATCATATGAACTATTTATGTGCTTAGTATTCAAGATTCTTATGTTGTCGTGATTTCTTATGAGTGCAAGGATGATGTTATATATTTCCTTTTCAACTATTTGGGAGAATTTATGTAATATTATTGTGTTAACATGTCTTGGTCGTCATGAACTATTTATGTTGCGCAAGGTATCATCTTAAGTTGTTCTCATCTTCTAGTTTTTCTCCCGAGATAGGTTATAAGTAGTTATATTAGATTACTTTGATTTTAGTTTAATTAGCCTTACGATTAGATATAACTCTTTGGGGGGAAGCTCGATGTCTTTCCCCTTTTTGTTATTTTAATTTTGAGTGGCAAGGAGGCCCATATACTTGCGAGAAATGTTACTCCAAATGAGAGTAGGTCTGATTGCGATCTGTCATCGGGCATTTTCCCTCATCTGTTTGACAGGCCATTTAGACCCGTCAACACTTAGTCTTCCCTTAAAGATGAGTGCAGTGTCACAAGGTAGTTACACACAAGGAATGATGAAAATTTTTGGCCAACTGTTTCATTTCTCTAGTGTTGCTCCACTACCAATGAGCGTCCATATCCCCAACATAGTCACCTCAATATTACATGTCGTTTTCTACTACTAGTGAGTGTCCATATCCCCAACATAGATACCTACATGTCCCACATGATCTAAAAAAAAATTCCCAAGCCTTTACCTTTAAAATTATTATCTTCTGATTTTGTTTTAGAGAGAGATGGATGGAGGATTTAAATAATCCTTTAAAGGCATGTGGAATGATACTCATTAATGAGAATGGATTAGATATACCTACTTTATAATAAGTCTCGTCCTTACATGCAATACCTTGGATACTCCATAAGATTCTATGTAAACCATTAGTCATTAATTAGTTGTGAGTGAGTGGGAACCTGAAGGTAAACATTGATATATCCATAACCAGGCCTGAGTTACTCATGATCGTTCATTGTTCAAGCAATGTTCCATCACAAATTCAAAGTCTCAAATATTATACTGAGGAAATAAGTGAAGTAGTATAACCAGTGTCTTGTCTATTGGGTTGAGAGTGGATTTTCATGATTTCGACTAGTTGTATGCCATGTCATTGAAATAAGTAGAATGTCAACAACAAGTGTTTACTTACAAATTGGAATCACTCAGTGCAATTTTGAAGGAAGGACTAATTAAGAAAAGTAAACAACTCAAGGTGAGTAAAGAAAATGAATAAAGCAAATCAAACAAACAAAAATGAGAAAAAATGAAATGTAGAATTAAAAAACAAAAGAAACTAATTATTTATGTACAAGTTAGTTTCCCAGATGACAACTAACTAAAGTATATTTTCAACACTTGGCCATTGATAGGAAGGAGTTCTACTTCTCCTTTTATATTATGTAGTTTGTATGTGCCTAGGACAATATTTTCCACCACCAAGTAAAAACCAAGCCACAATTGTTGGAATTTGGAATGTTTCCCTTAGTCTTCATGTGGCTTATCCCATTTTAGTACCAGGTCTCCTACCTGAAATAACTTATCCCTTATATACTTATTATCAAACCATATTTTAATATTCTATTGATGAACAACAAATTTATTCTTTCCTTTCTCTCTCTCTTCTTCTATCTTGAGTAGTGTATCAACCCTTGTTTGGATAATTGGGAAATTCTAACCTTGTGAGGTATGAGATAATTAAAGAGAAGGAAATAATATATTTGGGGGAAGGGTGGTTTCTTTTCCATACACAAGGAAGTAAGGGGATGTCCCTCGAGAATCTTTAGGAGTCACTCTATTCACCCAAAGAGAATTTGGTAAAGCATTGTGTTAGTTCCTCCAATGGTAAACTGTGGTTCATTTCAGAATACAAATCAAATTTTTATTAGTGGAATCAACTAAACCATTTCCTTGGGGGTAATAGTTAGCTACATATCTTAAGATGATCCCTTTGTCTAAAGCAAACTTAATTAACTTTGAGGAAGATAAATATTTAGCGTTATTGAAAATGAGAGTAGTTGGCACATCAAACCTTTTAATCGGATGTTGCTCCATAAAGTTAATTATGAACTCTTCATTTACCTTTGTCAAATATGAAACCTTGGTCCATCGTGCGAAATAATTAGTTGTGGTTGGGATATACTGATGTTGTCTTGAAGAATGAGGATTGATTTCACCAATGATATCCAGTCTCGGTCCCCATTGCTCAAATGGTTCTTCAACATCGATAGGCTGCAAAGGGATTGCATGTTTCTTCTCACAACCAACACACTTTTATCAAGTTTTACATGTTCGAGAATAAGCATGCACATCCTTGAAAATTATAGGCTAATAATAATCAGCTCTAAGGATTTTATGTGTTGTGGTTTCACCAACAAAGTGTGTAATGTCCCTAATCTGAACCCCATTTGTAGTTGCACATATAGGTTGGTGAGCCATTTTTGTTTTGTGCACACCTAAGTAGTGCATGATCCATATAGGTTGGTGAACCATTGGAAACAAGTGTAAATGTAATGATCCATATAGGCTAGGGAGTCGTGATACCAAGTTTTGGTACTGTGCACACCTGTAGAGTGTGTGCAGTTGGTTATTAAAGAAAATGTGTGCACATTCCTTAGTGTTGCACATACCTAATCTAGTGTGTGTGGATTGCACATCAAGGAAGGGTGCACATATTCCACATTGTTGTATGCATTCAAGAAAGTGCACAAGAATGGTTGTGATGTGTGTGTATATGTTTTGAAGTCGAAGAGCCTATGTGACTATTGGGATGGTGAGTCGGGATGCAAATAGGCCATTGTGCCTATTCTTGTAAAGTGTATCACACTCAAGTTATTAATATATTACATCATTTCACACAGACTAACTTAGACGAAAACATATGGGGGGTTGAATCCACTGAAAAAGGGAAAAGAGGGGGATATTTTAATAATATTTATGAAAAGTGTAATTTATGGATATATCATTTATCCTAAGTTCTAGAGGGATGGGAAACAAGTCACCAAGTGTCTAAAGTAAATTTTGAAGGTGACAAGTGTCGAGTTGAAGGCATGCAATATATATTTCTAGCCCTAGTGTAATTCGGGGGAGGTCACTCATTCAGAAACCCTTCAGACGAAAAATCCTCTGTGAATGAATTGTGTATTTTTGTTGTAACTTATTGTCATTTTTGCTTAACCCTGTGCTTGGAAAAGTTGGGTATGATTGAAGAATAGGGTTGCCAGGCCCGTAGTTTATCTAAGAGGAAAGTTTTGAAGCCCGTGAGAAATCTCTCCAAGCGAAAGATTGGATGGAAATTGTTCCTTGGTGCACTGGGAATTAGTTGTAGTGCTCTGAGACTTCCTGATCTAGCCTGTTTTTCAAGCCCTAGAAGGGAAGTGGGGCAGCTGAAGGACTATTGAGAAGAGAAAGGGCACACTTCCCAGGGTGGGACATGCATGTGGGGAATGAGGGACTGTGGACTAGTTGCAGCAGTTGATACCTTGGATTGAGAAATTATGTTGTTTGTTAGACCATAGATTGGCACTAGGAATCCTTTTTCCCTAGTGGAGTTTGAGCCCCAACTCATGGGTGACCTATTGTTGAAAGATTATGAGTAACAACGTCTATGGGTGGGAGGAATGTCCGAGTCACGCACGCAGTTGGTACATTTTCATAAAAGATAAGTGTTTTTATGTGCTTGTTTGTTTACTGCATACTTATTTATTTGTATCTGTTGCGATCTATTACTTACATAGTGTTTCATATGAATAACACTTGTTATTCTATTAATGTTGTCTATTATGTAAGTGTGATGTGGTTATTTAACATAGTATTCATATATGTTGAATATGCTAGTTGAAAAGTAACTTTTGTTAAGATAGTCCTGGTAAATGATCAAGAGCTTCCTAAGGGAGGATAGAAGTACCGCGCACGCGGAAAGTGGATCGTGTGCATGAGTGACTGGTTTGGCTATGTGCATTGGAACATCATCTGTGCACTCAGGAAATCAATATTTGCAAGTGAAATCAAAATAGTTATGTGTGTTGTGGTATTTGGATGCTCTGTATGGTTATGCGCACAATAGTGCTCACATGTTGTGAGTGGTATTACGTTCTGTAGTGTCGTTTTTCTCAGTATGCTTGAGTGTACAGTTTCATTTTAAGTTACTTATGCTATTATAATATGTGTAAACAAGAGGAACTATGGTGTGGCCTGAACCAATTTGGGTTGTGTGCACTTACTCAAGTGATTCCATGCAATCTAAATTTTAACTGCACAGTAGACTTTTTGATGTATCATTGCTCAGTAATAAGATGGATAATGTTACATTATAGCTTATGAGATGAAGTTGGAAGGATTTATGTGATGTGGCCTGGATTGGGAGGCTTGGGGACCTTACATTATGGTATTAGAGAAATTGGTTCAACATTGGACTTGTATTGGCCAGAGATTAGCATGAAATAGACGTGTGTGTTAAGTATTGGTGTTTTGTAGTGTAGAGTTTATTATGCACATAAACTAGGGGTGCACGGTGTAGAGTGGTGATGCACACAAAGTATTGACACATGATGTGTGCACTAGCATTTGGGATGTTAAAAACATCCAATGGATCAAAAGAAAGGATTATGAAAAGATGGTGCAGAATTTATTTAACAAATCTTGTTGCCTGCACATTTTGCAGAATTATCAATGATTAGAATAGGATAGAATCAGTAAAAAAGGTCAAAATCATGGAATATGCGCAGAGGAATTACAATCCTGATGATGAGTTCATGTATTTGTATGTTAGTTTGGTTGTTTATGGTACAAAATCCAAGGAAGAACGCATAAATTTGGTAGAAACCATAAAAGGACTACAAAAATATGTCCAAATATATAAAGATGATAATGAAAGGCTTATCAAATCCAAGGAGTAGCAAGATGAATTCAATGTCAAGTTGTAGCAAATCTTGGACATAATAGAAAATAAAATGGATAAGGAGACAGAGTCAATTAGGTCAAGAAGTTGCAGGTCTTCTGATGAGAAAACAAGAGAAGCAAGAGGTGTTGATAGGAAACATCACCATTCACGAAAGCATTCATTTAGGAAAGCTCGCACTAGCTCAAGTCCATCTCCTGATAGAAATCATAAGAGAAGGACTGGGGTGGAAGAGATACATGGATAAATGAATAAGATCAAGCCTCCTACTTTTGATGGTGAGCATAAGAAGGATGGGGATGCATAAAAATGGTTGTCAGGTATGAGGAAATATTTCCAACTACATAATTACTCCTCGTAGGAAGAAGGGAGAATAGCCATTTATCAGCTCAAGGGAAAAGCATCAATGTGGTGGGATCATTATATGTAGGTGCAACACATTGATGAGAAGAAGGTTACTTGGAGGGATTTCAAACGATATTTTGAAAATAAATATTTAACCAAGTTCTACTATGATAAGAAAATGAAGGAGTTATTTGAACTCAATCTTGGGAGAATGACAATAGACAAGTACAAAAGGATATTTCTAGAGTTGTTGAAATATGTGCCTTTTATCAAGGATGAACATGTGAATATTTAGAGGTACCTGAATGAGATAACCTTATTTATTAGCGACAAGAAACAATATGATGATCCTAAGACATTGGAAGAAACTATAAGGACATATAAATGTCTTTATGAACAATAAAAGGGAAGATTGACTTTCCAAAAGGCTTGGGAAGACAAGATGAAGAGCAAGGTGGAACAAAGGAACAAGGGGATTAAGCCACCATTTTTTCATAAATACAACGCAAGGCCATCCAATTTCCAATGAGTCTAGAATGACTAAGGTAATGGAAACCATTCCAAGGAAGTAGCCAATGAAGTGTTGGGGTTGTGGAGGAAATCATATGTTTAGAGATTGCCCTCAAAGAGTTGAAAAATCAAGGACTGTGCATAGTGTACAACAAACTACGACAATCGAGGACATGGGTAGAAGTGTACCTAGAATTTATGCAACCCTAGACAACAAGCAAGTTGAGTTTCATTCGCACATGATTGAAGTAGAAGGTAAGATTAATGACCAACCCATTGTAATTTTGATTGACTCGGGAGCTAGTCATAGTTATCTAGATCCTAATATAGTGGAAATATTTCATTTTTTGAGAAGCAAGATTGGAAAATCTTGGTTGGTGTAGTTAGCTACAGGGGATAAAAGGAAAATTAATGAGATGGTCAAGGCATGTCCAATGGAAATGAATGGAATGCACACAAACGTTGATTTGAATAATATACATGTGGGCTCGTACAATTACCTCATTGGTATGGATTGGTTGGATCAACATCATGTAATTCTAGACTATTATAATAAGGAATTCACTTTCCTAGACGAGCAAAGAAAATTGAGATCAGTTCAAGGAATTCTAACAGTTGTGACTATCAGAGAAATTTCATCCTTGCAATTGAAGAAAAGCTACATGAAAGGATGCCAAGTATTCACAGTACACATGGAGGAGGCACCCGTGGATAAAATGCCAAGTGTGGAAGACTGCACAATACTAAAGGAATTTGAGGATGTATTTAAATAAATATCGGGGTTGCCACTGAAAAGAGATATCAATTTCTTTGTAAATACGATGTCAGGAGAAACTCCTTTATCCAAGACTCCTTATAGGATGAGTATGCTAGAATTGAAGGAGTTAGAGATGCAACTTGAAGAGCTTCTGAAAAAGGGATATGTGTTCCCAAATGTGTCACCTTGGGGTGTGCTAGTTTTATTTGTGAAAAATAAAGATGGTACATTGAAACTTTGCATTGATTTTTGGTAGTTGAATAAGGTAAAATTGAAGAAAAAGTATCCTTTTCCAAGGATATATGACCTATTTGATCAAATAAGGAGCACAAGAGTATTTTCTAAAATTGATCTTAGATCTAGTTATCACAAGGTGAGAATTAAAGAAGAAGATATTAGCAAGACTTCCTTCAGAACAAGGTATGCTCAATACGAGTTTACAGTGGTGCCATTTGGGTTGTCAAATGCACAAGTGTATAAACATCGATTCTATGTGCCAAATGACCAAGAGTTGAAGAGCCTGATATTGTCATAGATGCATAAGGTTCCTTATGATGGACATCTAGGTTACCAGAAGACTATTGTCATAGTCAAGAAGCAATGTTATTGGCCAGGTATGAAAAAGGAAGCTGTTGATTTTATAGCTCAATGTCTCGAATGTCATAAGGTCAAGGTTGAGAATAGACATCCAGCTAGTTTGATACAACTTTTGTCCATACCTAGGTGGAAGTGGGAAGTTATAATGATGGATTTTATAACTGAGTTGCCTAGGACTACTAAGAACCATGATTTGATTATGGTGGTGGTGGACAAGCTTACTAAATATGCCCATTTTATTCCAGGAAAATCAACGCACAATGTAGCTAACATTGTTTATATTTTCATGAGCGAAGTTGTTAGGATACATGGCATTGCTAAGACAATTGTGTCTGACAGAGATTTCAATTTCACCTTGAAATTTTGGAAGGGGTTATTCAAAGGATTTGGAACAAATCAAAACTTTAGTACAACATATCACCCTAATTCAGATAGATAGACATAGAGGGTAAATCAGGTGATTGAAGATATGTTGAGGATGTATGTGATGAATAAACTATCAAAATGGGAAGACTATTTTCATTTGGTAGAGTTTTCTTACAAGAATGGATATCAAGCATATTTAAAGATGAGTCCATTTGAAGCATTGTATGGTAGAAGGTGCAACACACCTGTGAGTTGGGACAACCCAACAGACCGTGTAGTAGTTGGAATGAAACTTCTCTGGGAAATGGAAGAGAAGGCGATGACGATAAGGAAGAATTTAAACATTGCCTAGGACAAACAAAAAAGTTGTGAAAATAAAGGTATAACCCATAGAGAGTTTAAAGTGGGTGATCATGTGTTTTTGAAAGTAAAAGAAAGAAAAAGTTCCCTGAAATTAGGGAATTGTTCTAAGCTAGCAGCACGATATTGTGGGCCATTTGAAATCCTAGAGAGGATTGGTCATGTCGCATGTATGCTTGCATTTCCTGCATCCTTGTGTATTCATAATGTTTTCCATGTGTCATTTCGTAAGAAGTATGTACCTGATGTTAATCATGTCATTGATTGGAATGTGATTCAGGTGGAGCTAGCAGGCAATTTTCGAGTGAAATCGGTTTTCATATTGGAATGGAAAGTCAAGCAGCTTCAGAATCGATCCATGGAGTTGGTAAATGTCCAATGGACATGGTATGGTCACGAGGATGCAACTTGGGAGGGTGAGGATGCTATGCGAGCATAGTATCCTCATATTTTTTAAAATGTTTGAAGTTTTGTATGTATATGTGTACATAATGCACTAAGGACAGTGCATAAATAAGGGGGATGGGAATGTAATGTCCCTAATCCAAACCCCATTTGTAGTTAAGCATATAGACTGGTGAGTTGTTTTGGTTTTTCACGCACCTGATTAGTGCACGGTGTAATGATCCATATAGGTTGGTGAACCATTGGAAACAAGTGTAAATTTAATGATCCATATAGGTTGGTGAGCCATGATACCAAGTTTTGGTACTGTGCACGCCTATAGAGTGTGTGAGGCTAGTTATTAAAGAAAATGTGTGCACATTCCTTAGTATTGCATGTACCTGATCTAGTGTGTGTGTGTGTGTGTGTGTTGGAAAATTGGTTGTAATTGATGTTCTTGGAAAGTTGGGTGTCATTGATGTCAACAAGTAGTGGTTTTCATTGATATCAACAGATGTGATGGGTTTATTTGGATAAGTCTCCAAAGTGGTCCCTATTGGGTATGTGATATATTCTTTGCACATGTAGTAGTGTTTGCATAGCGTCGAGCACCCAGGGGGGCAAAGACCCCCACGTGGGGGTTCGGGGGCAGCGCCGCCCAAAAAATAATTCTGCCTCAAGAAACGTGTCACATATTTAGGTGTTTTTTGGGCACATGGTTTTTTGCCAATGGTTTTCTATTTTCGATTAAGGAATTAGGGTTGTTGACTAATCCAGGTCATTGGGTTAGGGTTTTGGATGCGACTGGCTCCTATATGTATATTGTATTGTAAACAATGTATCATAATGAATGAATATAGAATATGTTGGTTTTCCCGGTTTGGGTTTCCAGGGGAAAAATCTCTGCGTAATGTTTGTATTTTCCATTGTATATTTTATGTTCTTTTACTGAAAATATGTTTGCAATAAATATTGTACAAGGTTAAAATCTACATTTGGTATCAGATCTTTGTTGGCTTCAGGGGGATGCCTTTGTGGTCAAGGGTTTGGCTCGGGACTGTGATAAGCCTTGTTACAGTGGGAGATCTGTGGTATTGATTTTTTAGGTGAAAATAAATGGAAAGCAATTCGAATATGGAGATCGAGAATTTTAATGGGCAAAGTTTTTAGTTGTGGAAGCTCAAGATGGAAGATCTGTTGGTGGAAAAAGATCAGTGGATCATGGTAGATCCAGATACTGCACCTTTAGGAACTTCAACAGATGACTGGAAAACGTTGGATCAGAAGGCATAGAGCACAATCTGACTCTGTCTCTCAGATTCGGTATTAGTGAATGTGTGAGAGGAAGCTATAGCTAAGGATTTATGGGATAATTTGGGGAAGTTGTATCAGTCTAAGTCCCTAGTGAATAAACTATTCCTGAGAAATAAGTTGTATAGCCTGAGGATGAGAGATGGAGACTCGATGGCAGAGAATTTGAATTCCTTCAATATTGTGGTAAGTCAGTTAGTATCTATTGAGATTAAAATTTCAGATGAAGATAAATGTATCAGTTTACTATGTTCTTTACCAGACTCGTGGTATAGTCTTCTTATGGCCATAGGTAGTAATACAACTTCCTTTAAGTTTGATGAAGTGTTATCATCCTTGTTGTCAGAGGAGATGAGATGGAAGAATATGGAAGGAAAGAGCACAAACGCATTATTTGCAAGAGGATGTTCCCAAGAAAGAAATAGATCTAAGTTCTCAAGTGGGAGATCTAAGTCTAAGGGTAGATCTAAATCTCCTAGAAATTTTGTAAAGGTATGTTGGAGATGTGGAAAACAAGGGCACTACAAGAAGCAGTGTAGATCCAAAGTTGAGAAAAAGAAGGGATCTGAAGAATCTCCTTCTATAGAAGAAAAGACCTCCAAGGAATAAGGGGGTGATGTGTACTTGGCTTCTTCAAGCACACATGTAGATCATGAGGCATGGTTGGTTGACTCTGGTGCATCCTTTCATATGAAAGGTATGATGGAGGTAATTTTTTCTTAGGTGATGATTCGACAACCAGAATCATAGGAAGAGGAAAATTCAAGTTGAGGCTCATAGATGGAAGGATTAGAACACTACCTATTGTTCTGCACATCCCAGGTTTGGCTAGAAATTTGATTTATGTAAGTAAAATGGACGATGTAGGGGTAAAAACAATATTTGAAAAGGAAACTTGCATGATGGTTCGAGGAGCAATGGTGTTGTTGAAGGGAGTTCGGTTTGGAACTCTGTATAAGCTGCAAGGAAGAACTATTAGTGATGGGTGTAATAGTTCCATTGTTCTTGATATTGGAGTTGAAGAAGAAAGAACTCCTACAGTCTCTGGAGAAAAGGTTATGATGTGGCATCAAAGACTAGGGCATATCGAAGAGAAGGGTCTTCGACTACTACACGGTAAAGGTATGGTTGAAGGTATGTCTAACTGCTTTTTGGATTTTGATTTCTGTGAACATTGTCTATATGGGAAGCAGAATTGGGTAAGATTCCCCTCTAGTGCAATGAGGGCAGAAGGAATTTTACAATTAGTTCACAGTGATTTTTTTGGACCTGTGTCGATCTCATCATTGGGAAACTATGTGTACTATGTCTCATTTATAGATGAATTCTCAAGGAATACTTGGATATATTTCCTCAGGAAGAAATATAAAGTCTTTGATAGGTTTAAAGAGTTCAAGGATCTTGTTGAGAATCAAACAGAGAAAAGAATTAAGGTGTTGAGGACAGATAATGGTGAAGAGTTCTGTGGGAATGAATTTGAATAATTATGTAAGAAGTGTGGTATAGAAAGGAATAATACTACACCATACACACCTCAATGGAATGGAGTTGTAGAAAGGATGAACAAGACATTGATGGAAAAGTCAAGGTGCATGCTCAGTGGTGTCGGGTTAGGGAAAGAATTCTGGGTAGAGGCAGTGGGTATTGCATGTTACCTAGTCAACAGATCACCCTCATCAGTGTTGGATGACAAGACTCCATAAGAGGTATGGACTGGTAAGGAACCTTCTCTCACACATATCAAGGTATTTGGTTGTGATGCATATCTTAATGTTCCAAAGAAAAACAAGAGTAAGCTAGATAAGAAGGCTGGAAAGTGTATCTTTATTGGATATAAATATGGTCTCAAAGGTTATAATATTTGGAACCCAAAAACTAAGAAGGTAGTGTATATCCAAGATGTGGTATTTAGAGAAATGAAGGATGTTGTTAAATAGGAATTCCTACCAAGTAAGGAAGAACCAGAGAAAATAGAGTTTGATTTAAACGATGATGAATCAGACTCTACAGAAGAACAAGAATCAGAAGAAGAAGATCCTCATATTCCAGTATTGAGGAGATCGGTTCGAGAAATAAGGCTACCGGAAAGGTATACTCCATCTTATTTTCATTCAAATTTTTATTTGTCTATTACTGATGATGATCCTAGAAATTTCAGGGAGGCAGTGGATTTAGAGGATGGAAATCTATGGAAAAGGGACATGGAAGAAGAAATGGCATCTTTGGATAAGAATGAGGCTTGGTATCTAGTGGAGTTTTCGACTAGAAGAAATCCCATTGGAAGCAAATGGGTATTTAAAAAGAAGTTGAATGCAGAAGGAAAAGTGGATAAATACAAAGCTCAGTTAGTAGCAAAGGGTTATTCCCAGGTTGAGGGAATTGATTTTGGTGAGATTTTTTCTCTTGTTGCCAAGTTAACCTCTATAAGATTTATGTTATCTATTGTTGCTACATTTGATTTTGAAGTAGAACATATGGATTTGAAGACAACATTCCTACATGGGGATCTGGAAGAAGAAATATATATGAAGCAACCAGAAGGTTATGCTTTGAAGGGAAAGAAGGAGTCGATATGCAAGATGAAAAAGTCCATGTATGGTTTAAAACAATCACCAAGGATGTGGTATCAAAAATTTGATCCTTATATGTTGGGACTTGGCTTCACAAGAAGCAAAGAGGATCACTGTGTGTATTTTAAATTAATTGGTGATCATTTGATTTATTTGGTCTTGTATGTGGTTGACATGTTGCTTATACGAAACAACAAGGAGATTGTCCAAGATGTGAAAACTCAGTTGTCCTCTAAATTTGACATGAAGGATCTCGGTGCTTCAAATTTCATTTTGGGAATGGAAATTAAAAGAGATCGGAAAATGAGGAAACTTTGGTTAAATTAGAGAAAATATGTCGAGATAATATTACAGAGGTTTAATATGTAGGAATATAAACTGGTCAATGTTCCTATTCATGTTGGTGTAAAGTTATATGTGGATCAGTGTCCCAAGACACATGAAGAGGAGGAGGACATGTCTAGTGTTACATATGCAAGTGAATTTGGTAGTTTGATGTATTCAATGGTATGTACTAGACCGGACATTGCACATGCAGTGGGAGTTTTGAGCAGGTATATGTCAAAACCAGGGAAGGAGCATTGGACAACAGTAAAAAGGGTTTTCAGGTATTTGCATGGCACTGCTAGCTATGGATTGTGCTACGAAGGAAGACCTGTATTGGACAAAGTGGTGGATATACATGGCTTTGTGGATGCAGATTGGGCTGGAGATATGGATCGTAGGAGATCTACAAGTGGGTATGTGTTTAACCTGTTTGGAGGAGCAATAAGTTGGATGAGAAAAAGACAGGTTGTAGTGGTACTTTCATATACATAAGTTGAATACATGGCTGCCACTCATGCAAGTAAGGAATCAGTATGGTTACAAATATTGTGTTCAGGTATTGGGTTGGTACAACAAGCTGTAAGGATAGAGTGTGATAGTCAGAGTGCAATTTTTCTAGCAAAGAACCTGGCTTATCATTCAAAGAAAAAACATATTGATATTCAACATCACTTTGTGAGAGACATGATTGAAGAAAATAAAGTATCATTGATGAAGGTGGATACTTTTAATAATGTTGCAGACTCATTAAAAAAATCTATGAACACTGAGAATTTCTCTTGGTGTAGAGGATCCATGGGCATCATTGCCCTGGATTGTTGACTATGTAACCCTGTAACCCCTTGTATGCAAAGAAAACAACAAGTGGGAGAATGTTGGGTATGTGTTATATTATTTTCATGTGTAGTAGTGTTTGCGTTGCACTGGGAATGCAGGGAGGTTCAGGGTCAGTGCCCCTGAAAAACAATTTCCTGCCTCGGGAAACATGTCACATATTTAGGTGGTTTTTCATCACATGGTTTTTTGCCGATGGGTTTCTATTTCTGGTTAAGGAATTAGGGTTGTTGACTAATCCAAGTCATTGGGTTAGGGTTTTGGATGCTGATGGATCCTATATGTATATTGTATTGTAAACAATGTATCATAATGAATGAATATAGAATATGTTGGTTTTCCCGGTTTGGTTTTCCAAGGGAAAAATCTCTTTGTAATGTTTGTAATTGCCATTGTATCTTTTCTGTTGTTTTACTGAAAATATGTTTGCAGTAAATATTGTACAAGGTTAAAATATACAGTCCCCTTATGACACATCTCTAAGCATGGCCCTCAAGGGAAGACACTTTGAATAAGTTTACAAGAAACCCATAGGTGTGGTCATGAAGCTAGAAGTTGTTTTATGAATAAGGAAATGAAGGATAGTGTAAATGTAGGTAACACACTCATAGATGGATATTCCTCGTCATATTGTTTCCAATGGTAGGTGGAACATCACGTAGTTCCTCACAGTTGAGGAGTTATGAGGTCACGAAGTTGGAAGCCCAAAAGATGGGTTAAGTGTTAACAAAGTGTCCTCAAACACATAATTTTATTAATAAGGAAAAATTGATTACAATCTGAAGTGAGAACTCATAATCTACTTAACCTCACTTGAAGAAGGATCTAGTTTATATAGATCAACTCTAAACTAAAATATAGGAGAACAACCAATCACATAATCACATGAATATGATAGGTGTCCTTTACATAGAAGCTAGGTGTCCTTATCCTAACAAAATAGAATAAACTAATTTTCTAAATACATTTAATCTAGAAAATAATTAGACTATAGAACCTTAGGATTATGAGGCTAACAATCCCCCCTTTAATCCGAGAGTTCATTTTTACAAATACTAAGTTCATTTTTGAGCTTAATGAACTTTATTCTACCAAGAGGTTTGGTAAAAATATCTGAAGTTTGATCTTCATATGGACATAACTGAGGCTTGATGATGTCTTTGATGATGAGCGATCTGATGAAGTGGTAATTGGTGTCGACATGTTTATTATTTGAATGAAATACTGGATTCTTGGACATATTTATTGTTGACTTACTGTCGATCAATAAAGTAGTTGGTGATTCCTGAGTTTCACCAAGATCCTGTAAAATTCTGCTTAGCCATACAATCTCACATGTTGCTTCCCAAGTTGATATGTACTCTTCCTATGCTGAAGAATTGGCAATTGTTGTCTTCTTTTTGCAATTCCAAGATACTGCTACTGAACCCATATTCATTAAATAACCTGAAGTGGATGTTCTATCATCAACGTCACCTGCAAAATCAACATCTAAATATCCAACAAGTGTAAATTTTTTGTCCCTTTTGTAGAGAAGACCAAAATATTTTGTACCTTGAATGTATCTTAGTACCCTTTTTGTTGAATTACAATGAATTTCCCTTGGTTCCTTCATAAAAATTGAAAGTATACTGACTAAATATGACAAATTTGGTCATGTATTTGTCAAATAAATGAGACTTCCAACCAATTGCATGTACTTTGTACTATTTACCAATTCCCCCCCTTCAAATTTTGAAAGTTTCAATTTTTGCTCCATGGGGGTAAGAGAAGGTTTACAATATTCCATGCCAAATTTATTTAACAATTCAGTGGCATACTTAGTTTGACTAAGCAATATTTGGTTAGGATGTTGAGATAC
>ML816771.1:114104-137572 GCA_009831015.1 Picea engelmannii | reverse complement strand
GGTTGATGTACATGGTATGGTACAGGTTGATGTACATGATATGGTACATGTTTTGGTAAATGGTTGATGTACATGGTATGGTGATGGTTTTGGTATCCATGTGAGTGGATCTGGTTATAGTTGGTTGATGATGGTATATCTGCGATAATGAAAGTGACAAGTTGGTTGATGTGATAGTGACAGTGACATTTTGGTTGATATGACAGTGACAAGTTGGTTGATGTATCAGTGACATTGGTAGTTACAGGTTGATCAGTGGTAGTGAAAGTGAGTCTACACTTATATTTAAGGGTGGCAAGACAGGGAAAGGAAACGAGGTTGTATCATCCTTCTGTTTGGTGCCAGAGAACTCAAGGATTTGATGCTTCCTTTAGGTTGGTGCCTATAAATCAAGGGGTTGGTGCCTCCTTCTAGTTGATGCTGAAGAATTCAAAGAGTTGTAGCTTCCTTCAGGTTGGTGCATGTAAATTAGGGGGTTGATGCCTCCTTCTAGTTGGTGTTGGAGAATTTAGAATTTGGTGCTTCCTATGAATGTATTCTTGATATATATAAGAAAGGATTATGTGGTTTTCTCCCATTTGGGTTTTCACATAAATTCGAGTGTATTGTCTATGTGGTTATTTGATGTGATGATACTACTTATGGTTGTATGCTCATGATATATTGAATGCAATCATAAATGATATATTGTTGATAAAGATGAAGTTTATATATTGTGATTGAAAGTAATAACAAGTGCTAATATTGATTCACCCCCCCTCTCAGTATTCCAACAGTGTGTGGACTGTGCATCATGGAAGGGTGAAAATATTCCATAGTGTATATACATATCACAATTATTCTCGCACACTTTCTTGATTGCGAGCAACACTGTGGAATATTTGCACCCTTCCTTGATGCGCAGTACACACACACACACACACACACACACACACACACACACACACACACACACACACACACACACATACATATAAATATCACAACCATTCTCACGCACTTTCTTGAGTGCGTGCAACACTACGGAATATTTTCACCATTCCTTGATGCGCATTCCACACACACACACACACACACATAGATATATTTATACATATGTGTGTGTGTGTTATGTTTTGGGGCCAGAGAACCTGTGCGGCTCTTGGGATGGTGAGACGGGATGCAAATAGGCCACCGCGCCTATTCTTGTAAAGTGTATTACACTCAAGTTATTAATATATTACATCGTTGCGTGCAAACTGACTCAAATAAAAAGAGATGGGGGCCTAACTCCACCAAAAAAGGGAAAAGAGGGGGATATTTTAATAATATTTTTGGAAAGTATAATTTGCAGATATATTATTTATCCTAAGTTCTCGAGGGATGGGAAACAAGTCACCAAGTGACTAAAATAAATTTTGAAGGTGACAAGTGTCAATTTGAAGGCATGCAATATATATTGATGGCATTTGTGTAATTCAGGGGAGGTCACTCATTCAGAAACCCTTCAAACAAAAATTCCTATGTGAAGAAATTAAGTATTTTTGTTATAACATATTGTCATTTTTGTTTAACCTTGTGCTTGGGAAAGCTATGTATGATTGAAGAATCAGGTTTTCAAGCCTGTAGTTTTTCCAAGAGGTGGGTTTTCATGCCCGTGAGAAATCTCTCCACTCGATAGATTGGATGGAAATTGTTCCCTGGTGCACTAAGAATTAGTTGTAGTGCTTTGAGACTTCCTGATCTGTCTTTTTGTTGAAGCCCTAGAAGGGAAGTGGGGAAAACAAAGGAATGTTGAGCAGAGAAGGGGAAAACTTCTTAGGGTGGGACAAATGTGGGGAATGAGGGACTGTATACTAGTTGCAGCGGTCAGTACATTGGATTGAGCAATTTCATTGTTTGTTAAACCATATATTGGCACTAGGAATCATTTTTCCCTTATGGAGTTTGAGCCCTAGCTCTAGGGTGACCTGTTGTTGAGATTATGAGCAATAACTTCTATGGTTGGGAGGAATGTCTAAGTCATGCGCGTAGTTGGTACATTTTCATAAAATATAAGTGTTCTTACGTGCTTGTATGTTTATTGTGTGCTTATTCATTTGTATCTATTGTGATTTATTACTTGCATAGTGTTGCATATGAATAATGGTTTTTAGTATGTTAATGTTCTCTATTCTGTAAGTGTGACATGAGTATTTAGCATAGTATTCATATATGTTGAATACGTTAGTTGATAAGTAAATTCTATTAATATGGTCCTAGTAAATGGTCAAGATATTCCTTAGGGAGGCTAGAGGTATCGTGCACACAAAAAGTGTACCATGTGAAAAACTGGTTGGTTTCATTGTGTGTGTTGGAATGTATTTTGCCTGCTTAGGAAATCAAGACCTGCAAGTGAAATCAAAACAATTACATATGTTGTGGTATTTGGATGATTTGTATGGTTATGCACGCAGTAGTGCTCGCATGTTGGGAGTGGTCTTACATATTGTAGTTTCAGTGTTCTCAATATGCTTGAGTGTATAGTTTCATTTCAAGTCACTTCTGATGTTATAATCTGTGTAAAAAGGAGGAACTGTGGTGTGGCATGAACCAGTTTGGGTTGTGTGCACTTCCTCGAGTGATTCCACGCAGTCTGAATGTTAACTATGCACTAGAATTTTCAATGTATCGTTGCTCAGCAGTAAGCTGGGTAACATTACATTATAGCTTCTGAGCTAAAGTTGGAAGGATTTGTGTGATGTGACCCATATTGGGAGGCTTGGGGATGTTACAAAGTTTCCTCCTATTGGTCCATCATGTATCTCTAAGATAACTTTCTTAGAATAATGTTTCTCAAGGCATCAGAGGAGTACACCATCATAATTCTTTCTAAACAAAATACCATTTATGAGTTGGTATTGAGAAGATATAAGCTGCAAGACTCTCTTAAGTGATAAGGAGAATTCCCATGCTACAAGTGTTGTTTAATATCGTTATACCAAAAATAATTTTGGGTAGGCACATAGAGAAATTCATGTGTGTATACTGGAAACTCATTCTCCCATCCTTCTTCATGTAAATCAATCGGTTCCATTGCTTCAACTACTAATTTATAGAGACCCTACCCTCTGACAATGGTGGTAGGTTTGGAATTGAGATCATATTCCTAGAAGGAATTCATCTAGTTCCCTTTGCACTCTTTGAGTTATTTTTTAACAAATAGTGACCTCGCAACTGGGTGAGGCACTATCACCTTGGTGTGGTTCTTTAGTATGTAGGGATTAAATTATTTAATTTCCTTGTAAAAAAAAAAGAATGTTTATCAATTATTGGATAGTTCAACTCAGCCTCTTGTAGACCAGTGGTCGGAAAAGAAATGCGGTGTCCATTCCTTTGCTTGTGTTTTTGGGTGAGCATTACTACAAGGGAATGATGGGAATGAAATGTATACAATGATAATTCCTTGCTAAAGCTTGGGATATACAATGCAAAGGATGTTGCTATGGAAACCTTCACTTTATCAAATGCTTCCTTTTCAATAGAAGTCCATTTGAATTGGGTGTATTTTTTATCATATGTTGAAGAAGTTTAATTATTTCTACAAAGTGAACTACTAATATTCTCACAAAGTTTATATTTTTGAATAAATACTACATGGACTTATTCTTATTGGGAATAGGGATCTACATGATGGATTTTGTCCTTTTAGGATCTACAAAACCCCCATCTTTTGAAATGACATGCCCAAGTATCTTCCCTTCTGAAACAACGAAGATGCTCTTTTTTGGGTTCAAAGATATGCCATACTTTATACATCTTCCAAAATATATATTTCAGGTGTTGAGGATGGTATGATGTCTTCTTTGAATAAAGTGTTACATCATTGAGATATACCAGAACAATTTTACTGATTGGAATTTTAAATTTTATATCCATAACAAACTGGAAAGTTTACCCTGCATTTATCAATCCAAATGGCATCCAATGGTAAGAAAAGGTTCCCCACTTCATGTGAAATTTGGTATTTAATCGTTCATATTTGGCTACAAGAACATGATTGTAGCATGTAAACATGTTTAACAAAGAAAACATTTCTGACCTCGAGACAAGATGAAGTATTTATTACATTGGAGGAACATGGTACTTATCCTTGTCAGAGGCCTAATTTATGTTCTGAAAACATATGCAAAGTCTAATTTCCATTGATTTTTTTCTTACAGGAACCAAATTAGAAACCCATGTTGAATTATGTACTTTGAATATAATCCTAGCATCCAGGAGTTTTTTCAATTCTTTATGTATCAATGGCTCTAGAGTAGGATGTTCCTTACATAGTTTTGGATGAAAAGGATTCACACCTTCCTTCATAGGTATAAATGTTGGATGATCCATGTGTCATAGGTCCTAAGAATTTCATAAGTTCAGTAAAAAACATCTCTATACTTTGTGAATAACTGGACAAAGATGTATTTTTCTATAGCATGTTTCTAAGTTGATAAATTTGGGACTCTCAGGATTCCCCAAATTAATCAACACGTGAATCATAGTATAGTTTTTCATTTTCACATTGATAGTTGATCTAAATTTTGACTGTAAATCAAATAACTTCTCTAAACTCAACACACCTCTTGGAACTAGATTTCCTCTGAAATTATTTGTTTCATTTTTGCACTTTTGTATGGAATTCTCATGTTCTGCATCATCAATGAAAACACCTTTAAAGGTGAGAAACTCTATAATATGTGATTCATTGTTGAATACTCTCCAATTCATGATGTTATCTAGTACTTAAGGACTGAAAATTAATTAAATAGAAAATCCATTATTCAACAGAGTAAATCTTGATGTTGCATTAGATGGAGTGTCTACAACAATATTTTGTGAATGGGGAATACAAGTGATGTTAAATGCATTAAAATAATTAATCAACTTCCATACCTATTTTTGGTAACCTTTGAGACGTGGGGTCAAATAGTGTATACAATTCTTTACCTATCTAACATTTATCTTAGAATCACCAAAATATTTTAAACGTTTTACCTCAAGATCAATGGATTTCTTAAAACCTTGAAACATGGCCTCATATTTAATCATGTTATTTTTTCATTCAAATTCTAATAAAAAAAAGATTAGAGTTTTCTACTTCAATGGATCTATCAAACTACATCATGCACTAGCTCCATCTTGTGACCCGAAGCCATACAAAAATAGAGTCCATATGTAGTATCTAAATCTATGTTAATTGAATTAGTGTTTGCTACTTCTACTATAGTACAATCATTTTCATTAGTTCGAGTGCAATGAAGAATTTCAAACTATATGTTTGGTTGCAGGGGTAATTGTCGAGCTACATAACACTCATAGTTAGTTTCTAAAAAATAATTACCCAACACTATATGAGAAAATTTGATAGGTTCATTATGAACTTCCAACTCTGTCACTGTATGCTTCATGTGGGATTCACTGTCCACTTTTATCTGGTTTGTTCTCCCCTTGTAAGGAAACCATAGATGAAACCAGCTAGTTGTGAAATAACCCTGTATCTTTTGAGACCATTCCATACTCAATAGTAAACCATATTATTTTGGAATGTATACAACCACAATGTCAATGAATTGACAAACTCTAGGATCTAATGACAAACTAACCATGACATCTTTCATTTCTCCCATAACCTTTACATCGGATATATTAAATTGGATGATCCTAGTTGTGCATTTAGTAGGTACAACGTTAATATTTTGGTAGACAAAATAAGGAATTACATTAGAAGATGTACCTGAATCTATAAAATAGTTATGCATGTTCTAATTATAAATTTCAAAGGTTAGAAGAAAAGGAGGATTTTGTGATCCATAATGTGTTCCTATGTTGGCTACATTAATGGTGGCTCTTAGTCCAGACTTATCCTCCAACTTATTCTCAATGGTTTTAGGCTTACTATCAATGGTAGCATTTGTTTTCTATTTTTTATTGGAAATAGATTTGAATGTGTTCAAAATTATATCTCTTTTCTATGGTAGAGTACAAATGTCATAGAAAGACACATTTTCTTTGGTCTTTTTCATATCCTCTATGAAAATGTATTTCATTGACTATTTTAAGCCCCTAGAAAAAGACCCATGTAAATCCCTCTATATTGAGTTGTTCTATTTCTATTGTTATATTAGTATTGTCAGCTAGACCTTTTAATTGTAATTGTACTCTTGGTCTCCTATATATATACCAAGGAGACCTAGTTTTAGGATCATCTCATCTTTTACATGTGTTCTATTGTAAAAGGGGGTTTCCCCCTAGACGAGGATTCACATTCATTATCATCTCTTTATCAAGGCATGGATTTACCTCTCTCTCTCTCACTCACTCTCTATGCTATTTTGGTCATTTGGTGCATAACATTTGGTATAAGAGCATACGATCCTAGGGTTTTTCTCCTTCAATCAAGACATCTTGTAATTTTTTATATAGATTTTTTTCTAGGATGATTCAAAGAGAATTTTTTTGAATATATAGAGGATACATATCAAGGTACATGTGGTCAAAATTCTAGGTACTAGTTCATTATAATTTTTGATATATAACATGTGGAAGTTAAGGTTTGTGACTAGTCCTCAAATCAATTTCAAACGATTCAACTTGGAATTTTTGCTATGAATTTTTTTTGGCAAGGTTTAATAATATGAAATTTCAAATATCATTAGGAGACATAGAGAAGTACTTGTGGTAAAAAAAAAATAGGTTTTTTATTTTTTTAATTTCTAAGATACGAGCCATGGAAATTAGGGTTATTTGACTAGACCATAAACTAATCTCAAATAAGTGTTCTTGGTAAAAGTGACATATATGAAGCTTGGTAAGTCAAAATTGAGTGTCAATAGTTACTTTGGAATTACTATAGACCATCTTGATTCAAGTAAATTTTTCATAATCATATATGAAATATTGGATATGAGGAATTTCATACAAATTTTATTTCTGAAAAGGGATAAAAATCAACAAGTTTTGGGAAGGTTACCATAACTTTCACTTGACACATAAAATTTTGGTCAGACCTATGGCATTACAAAGAAGAAATTTTAGAATCAGAAAGGAAACAACTTTATAGATACATTAGGACAAAGGTTGTCCAACAAGACAATCTCCAAATTAGGATTTTAAAGGTACACAACTTACAATTGGCTTATCTTTTGATTGAAAGATCTATTTTGGAGATTCAAAATTTTTGATAAAGACAAAAAAGAGGAGTATTATTATTTTTGTCCCACATGGAAAATGGTGCTCCAAAAATTACTTCTCCCATTAAACCTCCATAAATCTCAACTACAACTCATGAAGAAAATGAAGAGATACAAAACCAGCTATCCAATTTGGAGAATCAAATTAATGAATTGAATGATAGGTTAGTGAAAATGTATGATTTGATAAATGTGAAAACATAAATGGAACAAAATATGGAAAACAACATGAATGATAATAGGGAACATGTGGAAAGAATATGGAACATATGGAAAGAAGATGGATGAAAATAGGGTACAAATGGAAAAGAAGCTAGATAAAAAGATGGAAGAATTGCAAAATTCCATGTCAACCATATTTTTACGTACCCTAGATGAGATATTACCTCGAGGAGATATCATGGCACAAGGAAATAATGTAAATGTAGAGGAAATAAAGATTGAGCCCTAAAATGATGATTATTGATCACCTCCAAATCCGCATTATCGAGGGCTCCACTCAACACCATGGAACTATTTAATTGCCAAGATTGATATGAGGAGGTTTGATGGTAACAATCCTATAACATTGATATTACATATGGATCAATTATTTTATCTACACCAAGTGCCAACCTTACAAAAGGTAACTCTTGCATCCTTGTATTTAGAAAATGATCAATTTGTTCGATATCAATGGCTTTGTGAAAGAAAAAAGTATTATATTATCTCTGGGTCCATTTTAATGGATGAATTGATATAACATTATGGGGATATTAAGAGAAATACATTCTTTAATCAATTGATAAATATTCGGCAAAGAGGTCCAATTACAAATCACATTCATCAATTCCAAAAACTAAGTCTCAGGGTAAAGAACACTCATGAGGATAATTTGTTTAGATCTCTTTATGGGCACTTTGAAGGAGAAAATTCAAGATGAGGTGCGCCTCTTCAAAACTAAATCCCTAGATCATGCTTTCAGTATGGAAAGGAAAGCTGAAAGTAAAAATATGGCCACTAGAAGAGTGATCTCTAACAACTATAGAGACCACCATGCTCGCTCTTCTAACCTCACTCAACCTACAAGGTTGACACCTTAGAAAATGGATGAAAGAAGAAAAAAGGAATGATGTTTCAATTGTGATAGAAAGTATAGTAAGGGGAATAAATGTGGTGAGAATAAATTATTCTACATAGATTGTGAATAATAAGAAGATCAAGAATTAGAACCATCACATGATATAGAACTAGAAGAGATTACTCCAACCATATTTTTTCATGCATTGGCTGGAATTAGTACTCCAAAATCCCTTAATATATAAGGACATATCAAAAAGGAAAAGTTATTAGTGTTGATTGATTCTGGTAGTACCCATAACTTCATTAATTGCAAATTAGTGAAACTTCTCAATTTCTTTGTATTTCCAACACTAGAGTTTCAAGTAATTGTTATATATGGAGGTACCATAAATTATTCAGGGAAGTACCATAGTATTAAGCTCAATATGGGGGAGTAATTATTGGATAGTCCCATTATTTCAATCCAAATGGATGGTGTCGATGTTGTATTAGGGGTCCAATGGTTACAATCTTTGGAAACAATGGATCTTAATTTTTGAGAATGTTTCATGATATTTTCCTTTCAAGGCAAGGAAATTGAACTTAGAGGTATCCAAGGGAAGCCCTCTAAAGTGATAATCTCTAACAACGTGAAAAAAGTATTCAAAAAGGGACAGCATGGTGTAATTGCACAAATTTTCTCACTAGATGTTCAAACATCTAGACCTTTTGTTCTAGTGGATCTCCAAAAATTTATAAAAAAACATTCCAAGGTATTTGAAGGATTCCTAAGGGTCTTCCACCTACTTGAGATCTTTACCATTCTATTCATTTGCAACCAGGAAGTGTACCACCTAAAATTAGGCCTTCTAGGTACCCATATGCACAAAAAAGTGAGATTTAGCATATGATTGAAGAAATGTTATAGGTTGGCATCATTCAACCTAGCTAGAGTGCTTTCTCTTCACTAGTGGTGATGGTTACAAAAAAATATGGTTCATGGTACATGTGCCAAGATTATAGATAGCTCAACAAAATGACCATTAAAGATACATTTCATATTCTTTTTATTGATGAATTATTAGATGAATTGCAAGGAGGAATGTTTTTTACTAAGTTGGATCTCCTCTCTGGATATCAACAAAATAGAATGAGGCAAGAAGAAATTCCCAAAACAACCTTTATAATACATGAAAGTAATTATGAGTTTTTGTTGATGTCATTTGGCCTTACTAATGCCCCTTCAACATTTCAAATCTTGATGAATTCTATTTGCAAACCCTTACTCAAAACATTTGTGTTAGTATTTTTAGGTGATATACTAATCTATATCAAATCATGGGAAGAACATGTACAACATGTTGACATGGTGTTAAAACTATTGAAAGAGAAACAACTATATGCAAATCCTTCTAAGTGTTCCTTTGAGATTCAAGAAGTAGAATATATGGGGCATATTGTATCTCATGAAGGTGTCAAAGTGGACCCTAACAAAATTAAAGCTATGATGGAATGGCCAACTCCAGAAAACTTGAAGAATCTTAGAAGATTCTTAGGATTGATAAAATATTACCGCAAGTTTGTCAAGAATTATGGTAAAATAGAAGCACCTCTAACAATGTTACTAAAAAAGGAGGCATTTTATTGGACTCAAGAAACAACCAAATCTTTTGAAAATATTAAGGATGCTATGTGTACAAATCATGTCATGGTGATGCTTGACTTCACAAAAACATTTATTGTAGAATGTGATGCCTGAAGAAATGGCATGGGTGCAGTTTTAATGAAAGAAGGAAGGTCCCTTGCCTTTGAAAGTAGCCAACTTAAAGAAAATAACTTACTCAAACCCATTTATGAAAAGGAAATGTTGACCATATTACATGTTCTTAATAAATGGTGCTCTTTCCTAATAGGAAGACACTTCAAGGTAAAAATAGGTCATGATAGTTTGAAGTAATGCTTGGAACAACAATTATCTTCATAAGAGCAACAAAAATGGGTTACAAAGATGCTAGGTTATGACTTTTAAATTACATACAAAAATGGAAAACAAAATATGGTGGCAGATTCACTTTTAAGGAAAGAAGAAGACACAGATGGTTTACTATGTGTTATTTCCATTCCTCCACTTGATTGGGTGGAAGACACAAGGATAAAATAGAAGCAAGATAAAAAGGTATAAAAAATCATTCAACAAATACAAGAGGACCCAAGTGCAATAGATAAATTTGTGTGTAAGAATGATTTATTGTGGTATCAAGATCGCTTATACTTATGTAAGAATTATCAACTAAAAAAGAAGGTCCTTTTGGAATTCCACACATCTCTTATAGGAGGACATTCATGGTTCTTAAAAACTTACCACGGGATCAAGAAGAAATTTGTCTGGGAAGTTCTTAAAACTGATGTTCAAAAGTTTGTGGTTGAATGTGTGGTTTTCCAATAGAATAAGGGAGAGAAAATCAACACCCTAGGTATCCTACAACCATTAGCTATACTAACTCAACATTGGGAAGATGTTTCAATGGATTTTGTTACACATCTACCCAAGTATGAAGGAAATAATTCCATCATGGTAGTAGTGGATCGACTCACAAAGTATGCCCATTGTTATCCATTTCTCACCCTTTTGAAACAAGTATAGTAGTCACAACATTCATGGAAACAGTTCAGAAGCTACATGGAATCCATAATACCATTGTAAGTGACAGAGATCCAATTTTCATCAGAAAATTTTGGACTAAATTGTTTTCTTGTTTGGGTACTCAATTGGCTCATAGATCCTCTTACCATCCTCAATTCAATGGGAAAAATGAGATTGTGAATAAAAGTCTAGAAGGGTATATTCATTTCTTTTCATATATTAATCAAACACAATGGGTTAAGTGGTTTCCCTTGGCATAATGGTGATACAACACATCCTTCCATACTTCATGAAAAATGTCCCCATTTATGTCACTTTATGGATATCATCCTCCATCCATCACATAACCCTTGAAAGGGAAAGTGAAGATTCAAGCAATGGAGGACAAAATAGAGCACCAATAAGAGGTTCTCAAACTATTCAAGGACAAATTGGTTACATCACATAATAGGATGAAACAACAAGTATATCAACCCAAGTATTATGGTCCATGTAAGGTGTTGCAAAGGATTGAAAGTATGGCTTACAAATTGTAGTTACCTCCATACTCACATGTACATCTAGTCTCCCATGTTTCTTTATTAAAGAAGGTAATTGGTGACAATATCCCAGTTAAAAATATTTTACTAGAGATTAATGAAGAAGGTAAATTCATACCAGAACCATAAACAATCCTTGTGTTAGTAACATTTCTTGTCCTGGGCACAAGAGTATTCAAGTCTACAAGTTGCATGAGAAGCGCTCGAGCGCAACACGAAAAAATCTCGTTTTTGGCTTCCAAGCAAGTAAGCGGGCAAGATTATATTGTCGATAGTTAGGATCCATCCATAGGAGCAGATCAACGGTTGGCGGAAAATCGCGGCTAGCAGAGCTGCGCTGAGATTAGCGCGATAGATAGCAGTCGTCCATCCAAAGGACATGTAGCATGAGATCTAGTCACGTCAGTTTTTCGGCATTCGGGAGTTCAAAGGGTGAGGGTTTTATGTCATTCTATATCTTGAAACCCCGAACCCTGAAGCACCGAAAGTGCCAAGAGTCAAGCCCATAGTATCACAAAGCAGTCTCAGTCGTCCATCCAAAGGGGACACGTGGTGCGCGATGAGGCCCCTCACCTTTTCTCCCATCGCGAATCCGACACACAAGGAGTAGCTCCTTCATATCCCCAAAACGCGAAGTGCCAGGAGCGTCTAGGACCCGGGCCCACAACATCGTCGAGTGAGCTCAGTGTCGTCAGATCTGAGAGGGACGTGTGGCGCCAACTCAAGCCATCTCGACGTTTCGCTCATCGCGATTTTAACAAGAAAGGATCATCCCCTTCCTATTCACAAATGCCGAAAGCACATTTGAGAATAAACGCAGGGTCACAGCCCGTGGTCACATGGGAAAATAGAAAGAGCTTTGCAAAAGGGGCCAAGGGTGTCAAGTCCTGTTGTCGAAAGGATCATCACGATTCCTAGGTGCCATCTGATCCGACCTCAATCCCGGTTTTTGCTTCGAGTAAATGAAGGTGAGAAGGGGTGGTTGAAACCTCTCTTCATTCATTAAGTGTAGGGTATGGAGGGTCTGGTAAGTTGTCTGCCCGAGAGGGTCCTGTGTACCCATTTTTCCAAAGAAGGCCATGTTGAGTCCTCGACTAGCCAGAGAGGTATGCACACGCCAACTCGGCATTTAATGGCTCGCTACTCCCCTTGTAGGAGCCATGCACAGTTAAGGTGGCGTCTGACAAAGAATATCCGTCTGAATTTGGCTGAAGGGACACCAAGCTTTGGATGACCGAACACGCCTCTATTAGGCGAATTCTTCTGAGTATATAGACTCAGTCTTTGTATTTTGTAATTATCGATGGTTGAGTAAGGCTCCCGGTTGTAAAACTTTAATGAAGCATTGTATTCTGGTTATGCATGGAATCTTGAGACTTCTTTCCTTATGAATGTCAGTTTCTTTCATGTCTTTGTTTACACTATATTAGAGTAGCTCGGAATTGGAGGATCCAGTCAAGTTGTGACTGTTATAGGATGATGTAGGTTGGATCACTGTAATAGTTGTATTGTTCTAATCGGTCTCTGTAAATTTTTTAGCGCTGAACGACTTGGAATTGGAGGATCCAGTCAAGTCTCCCTTTCAGTTTCTCGAAGCCCTGAACCAAGAGGATCTTGCATTCAGAGTTTTTCCTCTAAAAACTGCTGAAAGGCCTGTTGCCTGAGGTAGTTTTCTCACTCTTCTCCCAAGTCTTCCACCTGCTCATCCTTTAATCGACTCACTGACTGAAGTTGGATCAAGACCTCCTTTGTTCCTTACATACCAGACCCAGTCCCTGAGTTCGAGTGATATCGCCTTGAGTCTCTACCCATTTGATCATCCATTAAAAACTATCGTGACATAAAACTAATGGGCGTTGGGCTCTGCTCCTGCAAGCAATCCAGGAGTGACTTATGACACTAACATTTCTGGCGTCGTTGCCAGGGACGAAGTTGAAAATTTTCCCCGAGATTGAAGGACATTGAGCCTCTGATTCTAAAGGTGCATTGGGTATCAGAGCCTTTGAAGATTGCTAATGTGCACCTAGTGACTCCATTGTGACGACTCCACTGTAGCGAACCTGCCGTGTTAATTGTGGCTTTTAGAGGTAGACACACGCAGTCTCATCCACAGTTGCCTCTAGCTACACCTAAAACTGATCTAGAGGTGGTTCTCAGAAAGGGAAAGGCCTCTGAAGAAGAAGCTCCCACCACCGAACCAGGTAATCCGCCATCTCCTTCTGTAGGAACTCCATTTCCTCCTCTTCAGTTTCTTAACAGACCTCCTTCGGAGGTTTCCCATTTCCTAAATTTCAGGAGTGTTCCTGCTGAGTTTTCCCCTCCTGGTTTGGGATTGGAGGGAGAAACCCTTGTCACTCCCCTCTCCCCTGAAGCTGTATTTTGGCATAGACCCAGGACTGCAGAAGATTTCCCCACTCCTCCTCTTGTTACTGATGCCACTCCTTCACAAAGAGGATCATCTACTTACTTGAACCTGTTAGCCTTCTCCTTAAATCCCCTTTTGTTTTCCATTCCAATTCGAGACTCATTCCCAGTATCCCCTGCGCGAGCTCCTCCTCCTCCAAGTTCTCCTCCGCCTAATATTCCTATGGCTTGTGCTAATCAACCTCTAAATAGAATGGATTCCATAGTCACTTCCAGATATGCTCCATTAATCCTACCCCATCCCATGAATCCTCTCCCTGCTGGAGATTACTTGAAGTATATGCCCAAGTTCATTGGGGAAGGAGACATAACTGCGGAAGAGCACCTGGCTGCTTTCTACAGTTATGCAGACAACCTGAACATTGAAAATGAATATGTCTAGATGAGAGTCTTCGTCCAGAGCCTGGACGATGAGGTGAGGAAGTGGTTTAGAGGATTGGCCCCCGAATCTATTGCTGGCATAGAAGCCCTGGATAACGCTTTCCTGAGGTAGTGGGGAGATAGGAAGAATTTCATGTATTACATGACAGATTTTGGGTCTTTTAAGAATATGGAAGGAGAGTCTATCTTTGACTTCTCCAAAAGATTCAATAAGATGTATAATAAAATTCCTACCGAAATAAAACCCTCAGAAGCCTCGGCCAAGATTTCTTATGCTAGTGTGTTTGGCCCCGATTTCTACCTTTTATTGAGAGAAAGAAGAGCCACCTCCTTAGATCAAATGCAATATGCAGCCATAGAAGTGGAATCCAATGTGTTAGAAGCTGATAGACTGAGGAACAAGGCCGACGTGGACAGAAGAAAGGGAAGATCGAAAACCTCAACTTCTGGCCCATCGGTGTCCCACCCTCAAGTGGATGAACTAACCAAGATGGTGAAGTCTTTGTCTGTAGAGATGGAGAGAATGAAGGTGGAGGGGAAGTAATCATACAAGGGCCCTCAAAATGTCAAAAACAAAGGAGGTTTTAGGAGGCCAAACAACATTACTTCCCTGACTGTGCAAAGAGAGAGGAGAAGAGACAGAGAAGACTAGAAAATTCAGGCTCCTTTTCAAAACAATTTTGTGGCTGAGGGGGAAGAAGGGGAAACAGATGAGCTTGATCCTGAAATCCATTGCTTCGGGGACACCCCTCCTTTTCCTCATCTCACTCAATCAACATATGAGGAGTCTCTCATGGACAGTCAGCTAAATTAATTAAGTAAGGGAGACAAGGCTAGTGGCGGCCAAGGCAGATATGATCTAAGGTCTAAGAAAAAGACAATAGCACCTGGTGTTCCTGAGCAGTTCACTACAACAGAGAGACCTTCTAATGAAGTAGTAGACATTCACAGAGGTAAGAAGCCCCGACCCCTCTCTCCCATAGTCCAGAATCATGTTCCCGAAATAAAAGAAATCTCAAAGCTTACATCCTCTTTTAATTTCGAGCATGAAATTCAAAAGATCAGAGTCCCTGTGCCCCTGACCGAATTGATTAAACATGAAGGGTTCAAGAAATGCTTCTCTGATATTTTACAGTCTAAGGTCTCATGCCTTCCCACAAACTCCATCAATTTGCAAGATGAAAAGCCTGCAGTTATTTTAGGTCCTATGGTAGAAGACATGAATGACTCATCCCCTCCCTTCTACACTTCCTTGAACATACATGACAAGGTACTGCACAACTGCTTGATGGATTTGGGTGCTTCTCACAACCTCATGCCCAAAACTGTCATGGAATATTTAGGGTTAGAAGTCACCCGGGCCTATCATGACCTCTATTCCTTTGACTCCAGAAAAGTTCAATGTCTAGGAGTTATCAAAGACCTGGTCGTAACCTTGTTTCAGTTGCCCATGAAAAGTGTGGTCATGGATATTGTAGTGGCTGATGTCCCCCCCAAGTTCGGTATGTTGTTATCAAGATCTTGGATAAAAATGTTGGGGGGGACTTTGCAGATGGAACTCACATATGCTACTATCCCAGTGTTTGGAGGAGAGCATAGGAGGCTATACAGGGAAGCCCAACTGGCCTATATAATCAGTAATGAGGCCAACCCTACCAACCATCCCATTTTTTCCTTGGACACTGATTTAGGTTCCAGTGTACTACAACTCACCCATGCTCCCAAGCCTCCTCTTAAACTCAGAAAGTAGCCCAACACTTCCCATGATTTTCCTCCCTCCATCACCCCCGTCTAGAAAATGTTCTTCGATGGGGCCTGTTCTAGGGAAGGCGTTGGAGCTAGTGTGTTTTTTGTGTCCCCTGCTCATGAAACCATTTCTTTGTCATACAAACTAGAATTTGAAGCTACCAACAATGTGGCAGAGTATGAAGCTCTTATCCTAGGATTAAGAGCCGCAAGGGAAATGGGAATTCAGGAAGTAGCAGTGTTCGGAGATGCAGAGTTGGTGGTCCAGCAGATCAGAAATGCCTTTCAGGCCAAGCATCCTCGACTTAGAAGTTATAGAAATGAGGTATGGGACTTAATTGAAATTTTCTTCTTAGCATTTAACATTTCTTTCATCCCAAGAGAGAAGAATACAGTGGCAGATTCCTTGGCCACATCAGCAAGCAATTTCAAAGTGCCCTTGCCGCCCAAATTCAGATATGATGTGAAAGTAAAATACAGGCCCTCCATACCTGACAATGTCAAACATTGGAAGGTATTCGAGGATGATCTTGAGATCAAGAAATTCTTGGAGACCGTCGAATAATTTTCAGAGATGCATATCGACCAAGACTCCGTCTCTGAAGAAAATCTTGATGGGGGTAATTTTCTGAATAAGATTGCAGAGAATAATATTGTGCAGCTATCCAACAATCATATTCCAAGGGGACTGGTTCCTTTGGAAAGGATTTTTGATAGAAATGATGTAGCATTAAAAGGGGATATCTCATAAGATGACGTTGGTACTATTCAGTGCAATATTGGCACCAAGAGTGAGCCCAAGTTTGTCAAGTTGTCAAGAAGTCTGACAGAGGATCAGAGATCTGAATACATTGGACTTTTAAGGGAATTTGCTGATGTTTTCGCCTGGACCTACGAAGACCTCAAAACATATGACACTTCTGTCATGGAGCATAAAATCCCGTTGAAAGGGGAGGCAAAGCCATTTAGGCAGAAGCTGAGACAGATCAATCCTATGATGTTTCCTATCATGGAGAGGGAAGTGAAGAAGTTGCTTCAAGCTCAGATCATTGTACCACTAAGATATTCAGAGTGGGTGGCCAACTTGGTACCAGTAAGGAAAAAGAATGGGGAAATCAGACTCTGTGTAGACTTCAGAAACCTGAACAGGAGCTCATGAAAGGACAACTACCCCTTACCAAAAATGGAACATATACTGCAGAGGGTAATAGGAGCATCCAGGATGTCCATGATCGATGGTTTCTCTAACTACACTCAAGTCTTTGTTATGCCTGAGGACAGGGAAAAGATGACATTTACCACTCCATGGGGCACATTCATGTATACCAAGATGCCTTTTGGATTGATGAATGCAGGGGCAACGTTTCAAGGTGCCATGGACATAGCTTTCATTAGGGAAAAGGATAATTTTTTGGTCATCTATCTGGATGACATCACAGTATTTTCAAAATCTGATAAAGAACAATGTTGTCATCTCAGGAAGGTTTTCCTGAAATGCAGGAGTTTTGGCATTTCACTAAATCCCAAGAAGTCTCTGTTCTCCATGTAGGAGGGAAAGTTGTTAGGCCACATAGTATCATCGGAAGGAGTCAGGATCGATCCTAGCAGAGTTGAGGCAATACAAGCCTTATCAATCCCGAGGTCCAAGAAGGAGGTCCAATCTTTCCTTGGTAAGATTAATTTTCTGAGGAGGTTTATGCCAAACTTTGTTGAGGAGGTAAAACTTATAACAGCCATGTTAAGGAAAGGAAATGAAGTGAGGTGGACTTCTGAATCAAGACATTCCTTTGAGAAAATAAAGAAGGCCCTGACTGAAGCCCCTATGCTTATCAGTCCCAATTACTCAAAGGAGTTCATTATTTTCTCCTTTGCCTCACCTGACACGGTGGCCATTGTTTTATTACAGAAAAACAAGGTTGGGCTAGAGCAGCCTATTGCCTATTTCAGCTGAGCATTGAGGGATGTCGAAGTCAGGTATGACACTATGGAGAAGTAGGGCTATGCCTTGGTAAAGGCTCTCAATCCATTTAGAATTTATGTCCTGCAATCAAAAGTCATCGCTTATGTCCCCTCAGCTGCTATTAAAGACATTCTTCTTCAGCCTGGCATAGACGGGAGGAGGAGTAAGTGGATAGCCAATATTCTTGAATTTGACATGGAAATAAATCCTACCAAATTGATCAAAGGTCAAGGTTTATCCAAGCTATTGGTTGAATCCAATTGCCAAGCTTTGGGGGTGAGTTTCATCAACAAATGCTCAGGAATTCAGCAGGGTCGGTTGTCTGAAATAGACCCTAAAAGAGATCCCCCATTAGCTCGATGTCCCTGGTATAAGGATGTCATATACTTTCTGCAAGAGTTGTGGCCTCCAGATGGCCTACAAAGAAATAAGGCAAAAGCTCTGAAGCTCAAAGAAGTCAGATATTGCCTTATTGATCAAGTTCTATAGTGGAAAGACCCCCTAGGGTTGCTTTTAAAATGTGTAGATCTACAAGAGGCTGAAAGGATCATGGTTGAATTTCACAACAACCTATGTGGAGGGCATCATTTCTAGAAAACCACAGCCTACAAAATCCTCAGGGTTGGATATTACTGGCCTACCGTATTCATTGACGTCTGCAGAAGGGTCCGAGATTGCACCAAATGTCAAAAATTTGCGGGAAAACAACAGCTCAAGTCTCTATCGTTAAATCCTATGGTTGTTTCAGGACCTTTCCAGCAATGGGGCCTAGATTTCATTGGATAAATTCACCCTTATTCCAGTGGGTAGCACAAATGGATCCTGGCAGCTACCGATTTCTTCACCAAGTGGATTGAATCACAAGATTTGGTTGCCCAAGTAAGATTGTCACTGATAATGCATCCTCTTTCAGGGTTGAGCCGTTAGCCAAGTTCTGTGAACAATTCGGGATCAAACTAATTCACTCCACCCCATACTATCCCCGGGGCAATGGTTTGGCAGAGTCTTCCAACAAAATCCTAATAAGGATCATTAAAAGACTGTTGGAAGACAACAAGAAGGCATGGCATTCAATATTGAAATTTTCTCTATGGGTCGATCGAGTGACCACGAAGAGATATATAGGCGTCTCTCCTTTCCAATTAGTCTATGGAGCAGAGGTTGTTTTTCCTTCTCATCTAGCCATTCCTATAGCAAAATTCCTCCAGGATCATCAAGAGGAACCTGATGACATGATCAAAAGAATTCATCAGCTAGTCGAAGTCTAGCAGGCCCGGGAGTAGGTAATGGATAGAATTCAGGACCATCAGCAAAGGATCAAGCAGGTTTCTGATAAGAAGGCCAAGAAGGAAGAGTTTCAGATAGGAGACCTGGTACTGAAATGGGATGCTCCTAAACAAGATAAAGGCAGGCACAGAAAATTCAAAGCCCTGTGGATCGGGCCTTTCAAAGTCTCTGAAGTATTCTCGAATAATACCTATAGGTTATGGGATTTGAAATATCGATAAGCTTTCAATGGCCCTGTGAATGGCCATTTCCTAAAAATATTTTTCGCTTGAGCTGCACATGGCTCTTTCGCGGTTGTAAATATTGTTTTTCTTTCTGTCTTTACATTTTCAACAAAATACTCCATAACCCAACAGCAAGGCACTGGGGCTGCAAAATGAGTCCTTAGAGCATCACAGGGATGACTCTATCCCCCATGGAGCCTAATGTTAGTAACATTTCTTGTCATGGGCACAAGAGTATTCAAGTCTGCAAGTTGCATGAGAAGCGCTCGAGCGCAACACGGAAAAATCTCGTTTTTGGCTTCCAAGAAAGTAAGAGGGCAAGATTATATTGTCGATGGTCAGGATCCATCCATAGGAGCAGATCAATGGTTGGTGGGAAATCGTGGCTAGCAGAGCTATGCTGAGATTAGCGCGATAGATAACAGTCGTCCATCCAAAGGACACATGGCATGAGATCTAGTCACGTCAGTTTTTCAGCATTCGGGAGTTCAAAGGGTGAGGGTTTTATGTCATTCTATATCTCGAAACGCCGAACCTCGAAGCGCCAAAAGCGCCAAGAGTCGAGCCCGCAATATCACAGAACAATCTCAGCCATCCATCCAAAGAGGACACATGGTGTGCAATGAGGCCCCTCGCCTTTTCGCCCATCACGACTCCGACGCACAAGGAGCAACTCCTTCATATCCCTGAAACGCGAAGTGCCAGGAGCATCCAGGACCCGAGCCCACAACATCGTCGAGTGAGCTCAGTGCCATCAGATATGAGAGGGATGCGTGGCACCAACTCAAGCCATCTCGGCGTTTTGCTCATCACGATTTTAACAAGAAAGGATCAACCCCTTCCTATTCGGGAATGCCAAAAGCGCCTTTGAGAATAAACGTAGGGTCACAGCCCGTGGTCACATGGGAAAATAGAAAGAGTTGTGCAAAAGGGGCCAAGGGTGTCGAGTCCAGTCACCGAAAGGATCATCGTGATTCCCAGGTGCCATCTGATTCGACCTCAGTTCTGGTTTTCACTTGGAGTAAATGAAGGTGAGAAGGGGTGGTTGAAACCTCTCTTCATTCATTAAGTGTAGGGTATGGAGGGTTTGGTAAGTTGTCTGCCCGAGAAGGTCTTGTGTACCCATTTTTCCAAAGAAGGCCATGCCGAGTCCTCGACTAGCCAAAGAGGTCTGCACACGCCAAATCGTCATTTAATGGCTCAACTACTCCCCTTGCAGGAGCTATGCGCAGTTAAGGTGGCGTCTGACAGAGAATACCCATCTGAATTCGGCAGAAGGGAAACCAAGCTTTGGATGACCGAACACGCCTCTGTTAGGCGAATTCTTCTGAGTATATAGACTCAGTATTTGTAATTTGTAATTATCGATGGTTAAGCAAGGCTCACGGTTGTAAAACTTTAATGAAGCACTATATTCTGGTTATGCATGGACTCTTAAGACTTCTTGCCTTATGAATGTCAGTTTCTTCCATGTCTTTGTTTACACTGTATTAGAGCAGCTCGGAATTGGAGGATCTAGTCGAGTTGTGACTGTTATAGGATGATGTAGGTTGGATCATTGTAACAGTTGTATTGTTCTAATTGGTCTCTATGAATTTCTTAGCGCTGAACGACTTGGAATTGGAGGATCCAGTCAAGTCTCCCTTTCAGTTTCTCGAAGCCCTGAACCAAGAGGATCTTGCATTCAGAGTTTTTCTATAACACACCTGCTACGCCACTTTCTGATACTATGTTTAATCACTCTGATACCAAACTATAACACCCCTTTCACTCAGCTACCAAGGTTACTATAACACCACTTGGTAGATAACCCAGAATAACTGTAGTGCACCTTGGCTACCATGTAGGTGTTACTACACGGAATAACACATTCTCATTCATAATTAATCGCATGCATTTAAGAAAATAAATACATTTAATCTCAGAGTAAGCATAAGAATTATTTTTAACATAAATAATCCATGGCAAATACATTAATCCAAATTCACAGCAGAATGCATGATAATTATAATACACAGAGATACAAAACATAATTACAGCATCATCTGGTACTTATCTGTAAAACAGTGGTAGATTCCACCAACCAAGTGCAAGCCTTCCACGAACCTCCCATCCTTAGACCGCACTTCTCATCATCTCAACAGTGGTCACCCCCAAGATGGGACTAATCTCCACCCCAAGGCAAGTAATCCTAGAATAGGCTGAGGTTACAGGGAAAACAACATAGAAATCTGGAAGGATTCTTACCAAGATGCCATCTTATGCCCACTACTACCAGACTCTCATTCCCCACATGATTGTTCCGCCTGGGAGTATACACCTTCACAAGCACAGTCCATCGGTGCTAACCTCCCTCTCTGGTTCTCGGCAACAGGCTGGATCAAGAAGTCTTAGAGCCTGAAGCTGGTGTTGGACACTCTAGAAGAAACCACTTCCCAGCAAACTCTCTCACCTAGAAAGAGTTTCTCACAGGCCTGACAACCTACCTCTTCCAACAACAGTCCCCTCCCTCACCTGGAGAGAGGTCATACACAGGCTCAATCACAACTTGCACTGGCCAGCAAGCCACGTGAACTACAGTTCTGCGTGACCACCACAGTCAACCGGGAATACAGACTCGGGCTTCTCACACAAGCTCAGCAATGGCGGCAAGGTCTCACGGTGTTGATTCTGGGAACACGTGACAACAATCCACGTAGGGAATTACACAGACTCCCTGGTTCAGAATGGGTAAGAGTGAACTGGCTTTTCAGAAACAAACACAGGCTTCTCAGCTCACAGAATAGAGGTGTACCCGTATTTACAGAGCCAAACACAGGATTTCCAACTCGTTCAACAATGGCGGAATGGTTCAGGGTCACGGTTTCGGGATAGAGCCTCCACACATAGGTTCGATCCGTCGGATAGAATATGTGCCCGGACTATCAAAGACAACACCAAATTCTCGACTCTCAGGAATGTGCGAGGTATTCTTCCAGAGGTCGGATGGGTTCACGCTCCGACGTTTGGGTAGAATGAAGGAGGAACCCCCCCAACATGGCTCGTCTCAGCCTTTTATTGCATGCGCCAGGGTTGACACTTGTCCCCCATGCGACTTCATGCCTCCTTCAGCATGCGTTCCTCCCACCATTTGGAAATCACATGTCCTTCCAAAAGGACTTAGGTTAAAACATATAATGCACATATATTTTGGGGGTAATATTAAAATATTATTCCCAGGCTTAAGCCCCCTAGGCTTAGCCCCCAGGCTCAACACTTAGCCCCTTTCCCACCTTCCAGCCCCTAATTCCTTGCCCACTCTGTGGATTCTCAGTCCCCCTTCACTCATTCATCGTGGTCAGTCTACACCTGGCAGTGTTTATATTTTATTAATTGTTCTACATGATTACATATACAACAGCAAGCTCCTGGCCTTCAACACTTAGGCTCCCTGGCCTAACAAACACATAAGCCTCTAGCTTATAAGAACTTGGCTCACCAACCTATAGCACATATTTACAGTTCATTTCATACCTCAGATTTACAAAGGCTCAGCCTTGGGGACACAACAATTCCCCTCCCCTTATTTTTGCACTGTCCTCAATGCAACTTTACATAGCATCTGCAAGATTTTCAAAATATTTTAGAAAGATGCGGGTACTCTGCTCGCATAACATCTGCATGCTCCCATGTCGCGTCCTCAGGACCGTACCAGGTCCACTGGACCCTTACAAGCTCAATAGCTCGATTCTGGAGTTGTTTTATTTTTCTGTCCAATATGCGCACAGGATGCACTTGCAGGACATTTTCTGGTTCCACCTGAATCATATTCCAATCGATTACATGATTAGCATCAAGTATATATATTTCTTAAGTAATGAAATATGAGACACCTTAGGTACATTCATGGATGCAGTAATGCAACCATATATGCAATGTATATGTATGTATATACAAACAAATTCAATAACATTAAAACTATATACAACATACACAATCATAGAATAAATAGAGAATTGTACTTATCTTTTGATTGAGAGACCTTCC
>ML816771.1:99791-112824 GCA_009831015.1 Picea engelmannii | reverse complement strand
CTTTCCAATTAATTGGATGCCTTCCTTTCCGACCCGAACACTACACCAAGAATATAATTCTGCGGTATTCATTAGTGTTAGCAAAAAGGTTGCAGCCCAAGTTTATTCAAAAGTAGGAAGCTTCTGGTACCTGGTGTGGCTCATAATCTTTCCATATATGTACCTTGCCATATCCAACCATGTCCTGGTCTCATACATGACTAGCTTTCTTCCATTCATTCTTGTAACAAGTTCTTATCTTTTAATTCTTTGGTTATTACCCCATAACCAAATTAACATGACATTCTACTATGTCGATGTGTGCATTCAGAATCTAAAAAGATTTGAATTAACATAGGCCTACAGCCTTTACCACATCCGGTGGTATGCCTTCAAATAATATAATCATGTGATTTAATAACATAGCTCTGGCTGAGGAAATTCTTACCATAATTTCCTTTCAACAATTATGCAAAAGAGTGATAAAACTCATACCTACATGACTGCCATTAAAATTATACTACCTGAATATCTAATAGCAGTAGAAGCTTTCATGCTTCTTTTATCAGACTTATAACCATCTCTTCAGCTCTCTGTTACTTCCTTTATGAGGTAGCAAAATTACCAACAACACCTGCGACATGCAAGCATTATTTCCTTAGGCTGGCCAATCAACCCATAACATACTTACTGCCACAAATTGCAGCAACTTCTTTCTCCCTATGACCCTTTTTCTTGCGGATCCCAGAAGCATTCAATTCTTCCAGGATTCCTACAAGTTTCTCCTACATGGCCACTGGCTATGACCACACGCCTATCCAAAATGTGTTTCAGGATTTCGCATATCGGGTGTTTCGATATGAGTCACCCTCGACTCCCTCTATCCCAGAAATCAGAAACAAGAGTCTAGCACGTGCTAGCTCTTCCTTTAACTTCCACCAGTGTGACCTCTAGCTATGACCTGGGGCCCCAACGTCCGAACGCTATGGGACTTTACCCTTTGTGAACTTCAAGGATTAGCTCTCCTCCTTTCTCCTGAGGTCCGAACTCTCGTACCCCATTTTCCTTAGATCAAGGTCCACATCTTTCCAAATTCGACGGTCTGGTTCAATTCCTTGCAAATCGACAATTCGCGTTTCGAGGTTTCGAAAAAATAGTTTCCCCTTCTTTTCTTCTGGTCTCTAGTTTTCCAAAATCCACTTGAGTCAGATATAACGACTCAAAGCTCCTCGTAATCCAACGGTGTGGATCCTTTTTCTCATGAATCAGGACTTCGCGGTTCGCAAATTAGAAAACAGTTATCTTCCCCTTTTAACTTCCATCTTCATAGAATTCAAGTGCGTCAGATCAAGGGCTGACACTTGCCTTGAATCAATGGTCTAGATATCTCCTTGCGAATCAAAAGTTCATGTTTCAGAATTTTTGAGAACAAATTCCTCTGTTTTTCCAAACTTTGGATTTTCCGATTTCTCGATGAAAGGAATCAACGGTTCAATATTCCCTGAGATCAACAGTTCAATACCTCCCGTGAGACTTCGAGTAGTGAATAACTCTTAGCGTTATCTTCCTCGCATTTGGCTGGATCCGACAACTTAGGGGTTTTTTGGCACTTCTTCCTGGAAGCACTCCAGCATCCGATTCTATCCTTGTTAATCTCTTTTTGCGATTCGGGACTTGGAGTGACTAAGAATTTGGCCTGCGCTCCAAGTTCATGGTCCCTGAATTTACGAAATGATCCAACGGTTCAAACCAACCAAGATCAACGACCCACTTTATTCTGGATCCTAGAGTGGCGAGTTTCTCCATCCACTAACCACCTTCCAACTTTTGGCTATCTTACGGTCCCCGCGATTTCGTGAGTTCTCCACGGAGAATTCTGACCGTTCGTTCAAATTCTAAATGAATTCTTTCCAAATATCTTGGCATCAATTCTTCTAGAATTGACTTCCTCCCTAACTTGAATGATTTCGAATAATTCGAAGGCTTTGATGGTGTTTTCCCTTCCGAGCTTCGGTTAGTGAAATTTTAACTTCACCTTGTCGCGCACTTGCGCTCAGCGTGTGAACTTGATCTGTTTCTCTCAGAGCTTTTAACTTAATCTATCTCAAAGGCACTTGACCCTTCATTGTTTTCCAAAAGCCTTTCTGGTGTCCTCCTGGCACCCTCTACACTCGTCTCTTGGAGTCTTTCGAACTTAAAACAAGTTCCCTCTATAAGCACTCCTTGCGCTGGATATGCGCACTCTTCATACCAAAAGTTCCATGCTATCTCTTCTAAGATTCATTTTCTGAATTGGAAGAATTATGTGTCTCTTCCATTTCTTTTTACTTTGTGGCAATTCAAATTAGTTCTGGCACTAATCAACCTTCTGCAATACAAATGCGCAGACGATTAGAATTTGGTAGGCCTTTGTTTCTTGATAATTCCTCATCTTTCATAACAATCGATGTTAAGAAAATGTTTCAATTTCACGACTTTTTCGAGCTCTGCTCGGCTCTGCAATTTTTGGGTTTTCGAAACTTTTGTTTTCGACATTTCGGGATTTTCGGCCTTCGGGTTTTCGGTACCCGAGACTTTGGGTTTTCGGCACCAAGGAGTTCATTTGCAGTGACTCCCAACCTTTTATCATTTCATTTCCCGAATTCTGAAAATTCCATTTCCTTATTCTTCGGGCCCACAGCACAGTTGTCGTCCTTAAAATCCGCTACAATTCTTATGTCTTCAGAGATTTCGGGACTTTAGGACTTCAGGTTTCGGGGTTTCGGTCCATGAATCTTTCATACTTTCTTTCCTTTCCAACCCCTGACTTCTGAAATTTCGATTTACTTTACCCTCCGGGCCCACCTAGCACAGTGGTCACCCACAACCACGGTGGCACATGGCATGTTCATGAGGGTCCACGTCGCTTTTAACGACGTCATCGGGTCCCACCACTCTCGCTTTTCTTCTCAACCCACTAGCGCGTGTTACACATCCCTATGTACACGTCTATTCCAAGTAAAATCCAACGGTGAAATCTTTCTCAGATCTATGGCCCAAATCCTTTTAGCGTTTTGGGCTTCCAAATGTCGATGCTCTCTAAATCCCATTAGCCCTCTGGGCTAGACTCGTGGTTCACATGACCTCTCCTTATATGACCACAGTCATACCTCCTATCGGGGTTTCAGACTTTCCAATGCCGAAACACATATGTCCTCAGGATTCGCGATTCCTCGAACCCCGATTTCCCGATGGATGACTCTCCTTCCAGAACTTTCCCGAATGCCTCGATCTCCTCCATGTGTCCTCCTATGATGGATGGTCCTGATCACTTCTCGCGATTTCACGGTTCCAAATGTCCCAGGCGTCTTGTCTCCAGGATTCGTGAAACGTCGAACCCTGATGTACTGATTCGACTTTTCTATCGGGACTTTCCCTGGTAGCCTGGATTGTTGCCACGCGCCCTCAATGAATGAATGGTCCCGATTCAATATCAGGACTTTGCCAGGTGAAAATTAAAAAATTCTCACCTATGTGAGTCCTGGTGTCCGGATCTCCAAACTAGACGATTGTACGACGCGCGTCCTTCCTCAGATGGACGGCTCAGATCGTTGTCGGGACTTTTACTATGAAAATTCCCGACCTCCTGTCATTGTGACTCCCGATATTTCGACATACGAAATGTCGACGGGCTCTTTATTATCGCCACTTGTCCCTTCGAGATGGACAGTCCTAACTAATTTGTAATTTCGCGTATCGCGATTTCCACCCTCCTGTGCAATATCCAAAGGGTTTTAAACCCCGTGCACACTTTTCAGATCTGACGGTCACAAGGGTTCGCCTTCCCTCCCGAACAGATCCTAAGGCTCCAACACTTTCGAGTGTGGATTCCTCTCTCCTTGTGGACTCATACCACACTGGTTGCGGTTTCATAACGTCGCTATACCTCCTGAGCTTTAAAAACTCGTTAAGTAACTCCTTGACATTTTGCAGTAAACCAGGGTATGAAATTGTCCTTCCAGATCCAATTTCCCCTCGCATTCTCGGTCCAAAGACCGCTCCACTGGCCCATCTAGGCTCAGTGTCGAAACCTTGGCTCTGATACCAAACTGTAACACCCCTTTCACTCAGCTACCAAGGTTACTATAACACCACTTGGTAGATAACCCAGAATAACTGTAGCGCACCTTGGCTACCATGTAGGTGTTACTACACGGAATAACACATTCTCATTCATAATTAATCGCATGCATTTAAGAAAATAAATACATTTAAGCTCAGAGTAAGCATAAGAATTATTTTTAACATAAATAATCCATGGCAAATACATTAATCCAAATGCACAGCAGAATGCATAATAATTATAATACACAGAGATACAAAACATAATTACAACATCATCTGGTACTTATTTGTAAAACAGTGGTAGATTCCACCAACCAAGTGCAGGCCTTCCACGAACCTCCCAGTCTTAGACCGCAGTGCTTATCATCTCAACAGTGGGTCACCCCCAAGATGGGACTAAGCTCCACCCCAAGGCAAGGAATCCTAGGCTAGGCTGAGGTTACAGGGAAAACAGCACAGAAATCTGTAAGGATTCTTACCAAGATGCCATCTTACGCCCACTACTACCAGACTCTCATTCCCCACATGCATGTTCCGCCCGGAAGTATACACCTTCACAAGCACAGTCCATCGGTGCTAACCTCCCTCTCTGGGTCTCGACAGTAGGTCGGATCAGGAAGTCTCAGAGACTGAAGCTGGTGCTGGACACTCTCTGGAAGAAACTACTTCCCAGCAAACTCTCTCACCTGGAAAGAATTGCTCACAAGCCTGACAACCTGCCTCTTCCAACAACAGTCACCTCCCTCACCTAGAGAGAGGTCATACACAGGCTCAATCACAAATTGCACTGGACAGCAAGCCACGCGCAATACATTTCTGCGTGACCACCAAAGTCAACCGAGAATACAGAATCAAGCTTCTCACACAAGCTTAGCAATGGCGGCAAGGTCTCACGGTGTTGATTCTAGCAACATGTGACAACAATCCACGCAGGGAATCCCTGGTTCAGAACGGGTAAGAGTGAACTAGATTTTCAAAAACAAACACAGGCTTCTCATCTCACAGAATAGAGGTGTACCCAGATTTACAGAGCCAAACACAGGCTTTCCAACTGGTTCAACAATGGCAGAATGGTTCAGGGTCACGGCTTCGGGACAGAGCCTCCACACATAGGTTCGATCCGTCGGACAGAGGATGTGCCTGGACTATCAAAGACAACACCGAATTCTCGACTCTCAGGAATGCGTGAGGTATTCTTGCAGAGGTTAGACAGGTTCATGCTCCAACGGTCGAGTAGAATGGAGGAGGAACCCCTCAGCACGGCTCGTCTCAGCCTTTTATTGCATGCGCCAGGGTTGACACTTGTCCCCCATGCGACTGCATGCCTCCTTCAACATGCATTCCTCCCACCATTTGGAAATCACATGTCCTTCTAAAAGGACTTAGGTTAAAACATATAATGCACATATCTTTTGTGGATAATATTAAAATATTATTCTCAGGCTTAAGCCCCCTAGGCTTAGCCCCCAGGCTCAAAACTTATCCCCTTTCCCACCTTCCTGCCCCTAATTCCTTTCCCACTCTGTGGATGCTCAGTCCCCCTTCACTCATTCATCGTGGTCTGTCTGCACCTGGCGGTGTTTATATTTTATTAATTGTTCTGCATGATTACATATACAATAGCAGGCTCCTGGCCTTCAACACTTAGGCTCCCTAGCCTGACAAACACATAAGCCTCTAGCTTATAAGAACTTGGCTCACCAGCCTATAGCACATATTTACAGTTCATTTCATACCTCAGATTTACAAAGGCTCGGCCTTGGGGACACTACATTTTCCTCTACAAACTGCTGAAAGGCATGTTGCCTGAGGTAGTTTGCTCACTCTTCTCCTAAGTCTTCCACCTGCTCATCCTTTAATTGACTCACTGACTGAAGTTGGATCAAGACCTCCTTTGTTCCTTACATACCAGACCCAGTCCCTAAGTTCGAGTGATATCTCCCTGAGTCTCTACCCATTTGATCATCCATTAAAAACTATCGTGACATAAAACTGATGGGCGTTGGGCTCTGCTCCTGCAAGCAATCCAGGAGTGACTTCTGACGCTAACACCTTGAAAAAATGGTTAAGAAATTGTGAAATCGAGAAATTATTGAGTACCTCATCAAGTTGAAGAACCTACCAACAAAATAAGTGACATGGGAAGATTATTTCTTCATGTAGAAACATCTGTAACTAATCAAGTGTTGAGGGAAACACTTGTTTGAAGGGGAGGGGCATGTTAAGACCCTAGACAAATCCCTATGTTAAGCATAAATACCCATGCAAATCCTTGGTTATTGTGTTTTTGTATTTCTATTATTATATTATTATTTTCATATAGAACTTTTAATTGTAATTGTACCCTTGGTCTCATATATATATATATATATACCAAGGAGACATAGTTTTAGGATCATCTCATATTGTACATTTTCTCTATTTTAAAGGGAGGTTTCCTGCTCGAAGAGGTTTCACATTCATTCTTCTCTCTCTATAAATGCATGTAGTTACCTCTATCTCTCTATGATATTTTGGTCGTTTGGTGCATAAAAAATGCACGGTTGAAGAATTTCTTGAAGTCTTGATTGCTTGAGAGGTGTTGGGTGAAGAATTGGATTGAGAGGGAGAATAATGATTTTGGGTTGTGGTATGGGGTGTCATCTTCCTAACAACATGTGTAGTTTTGGTAGGAAGAGTAGTACTAGATACATTCCCTTTGCTTCTCAAATAAGAATTCTTTTGGATAGCTTGAGTGGCATGTGTATCTCCTAAAGATACTTCTCCCATTGTTTCATGGTTTGAATATGCCACTCAATCCCAAAGGAAAAGAGAACATTATTTAGTCATGTCTCCTTCTTCTATGGTTTCTTTTGTTTCATCCTCTTAGGTTCACTTGTTTGAAAGAGACTCTTGGTCAAACAACTAATTGATGACCAAGGTCATAGAATTGATCCATTGAGGGAATGTTTTCTTAGAGAGGTTGGTCTATTAATGATAACATTAGAAGTGATCCATCCCAAATTCATCTCGTTTTAAATTCAAATTAGAAGCTTCTAGAGGTTTGGGCTAGTTATTATTTTTCTTGTGGAAGGGTGTTGGCCCTCGACCAAGTTTTGAGGAAACATTGGTCAGGTTTGACCACTTTTTGGACTTTGATAGGTTGGTCAAAGATGGAGTGCCCAGGTGGAGCAGACATTGTGGGATCTCACTTATTTTTTGGACCCGACAAGGGGTTCATTAGGGTTTTTGTATTAGCTTTTTGGGATTTTGTCCCATGGGTTTACCCATGATTAGGCCTTATTGTAAGGGATGTAAAAGTATATATAGGAAGGAATGTAATGTAGAAAGGGGTGTGCTTAGTGCAAGCAATGTAGTATGTATCTAAGTGCATAAGTGGCTAAGTGCAAGAGGAAAGTAGTTCTGAGTTGTTTTGTGCAACAAAACATGTATGTAAGGCTCTGTGCTTAGTAGAGGAGTTGGCTTTGTCCCTTGACCTAATTTTGGGAAGGTCAATCCGGTGCGAAGTGCACAGATCACATGTCCGGTGCGAATCTTGGCTCTATGGCTTAGTGCACAAGAGAAGATGAATGTAAGAGATCGAAGCATAATTGGTGGACGTAGCCCCACACTGGGGTGAACCACATATATCTTGTGTTGATGGTTTTCTTTGTGCTATAATGTTATATTGTGAATCTGCTTAGTGCATGGAATGTTATGAATGATAGATAGATCTATGAATGCTTAGTTCTTTGTCTATATTGAATGATTTATATCTAACTTATGATGCTAAGTGCGATGTATATTTTGTCATTGTTACTGCATCGATCTGTACTTAGGGTTTTATCTGCGATGTGGGTAAAGCTAATGAATTAATGTCTGTTATTCCTAAGTACTCTGCGAGGTGTTGTAATCATAGATATGTGACCCAGCTTGGTTACAAACTGATCCGGATTTTATGAGCAGAACGAAAAGAATACATATTATTAACAGATGCTTAACACAAAATAACAGAGATACAGTAAAACTGGTTTTCTATTCAATAACGAAATAAGCTGAAACTGCAAAATGCAGCAAAAATAAGCTTGTTGGAATGGTGGTGGCTTATCTATGAGAAAAGATGTGACGGCAGTGCGCATTCGCAAGAAGAAGGTTACAATGAGGATCTGAAGGCCTTTGTTGTAGGAAAATCTCCCTGTGGACAGGTGGATCACCTCTAAGGCTTGACCTTAACCCTAGACAGAAAAATGATTAACGTGGACACTGACTTCCTTTCAAATCTATCTAAACTAATGCATGAGAAGGGAGGATAACAGAAGTACCTTTTAATCGACGTTTGTCCCTGCACGCTCCGAGTTGCGCTCCAATCCTTTTCTCCTCACTGAGGTATGTGGACAAAACAAGATACGACCACTTCCTACTCTATTGACATTAGCTTGAAAACATATCTATCAATAAATGATAAGTTCATGTGACATCAGACACAAACTAGAAAGAAACAGGCCAAGCGTGTCATATTAATGAGAATAACGACAGCAGTACTTACAATCGTAGATGCGAATGCGACAGCTTCGTCAATTCCTCTTCGTCTAACCCTTGCCTGAAAGATCCACAACCTGGATAATAGCAGCTTCATTGATCACTCTCCTTTGACTGACTGTCAGTTTCCTCCAAGATCATAAGTTTCATATGTTCAATTCTTCCTCTCCCCTTTTCACCATCATAGAACCTGTTTATATAGGTTGGGAGGGGCCTAACCTCTTGAGTTATGTTTAGAACCAGTTGGGAACCTTCTCTTTAGATCAGGGATCTTTTGATGAAACCGAGAATTGGAGCACAACTGCCTCCTAATATCGAATGATCCTCCCCTTATTCTCCTCAACGGGCTAACAACTGACCCATAATAGGGAGCGCTTCCTCAGAAAGGGCATCAGAGCGTTGTAGCGCTCCTTGGTGAGCCTTTGGGAAGCGCCAGCGCTCTCAAGATGAGGAGCGCTCCTCCAGAAGGGCCTAAGGGGCGTTATAACGCTCCCTAAAGCATGATATGGGAGCGCCAGTGCTTCTGCAGCTGAAATAGGGGAGCATTCCCCCTCCAAACCAGTGTTTCAGGGTCTCTTTCAGGTGTTAAGAGTTATTTGATTCCAGTAAACCAGTTCTCCTCCTTCAAATCAGTCATGTGAGGTGTTATAAGTGCCTCCTTAGTGTCGTTATCATGGCATCATGTCTGAACATCGTTTGCGACACTAGTGATCAACTCACGACACTTGCGAAAGTTGTAGGGAAGATGCGACACTTACGACGATTGACAGGGACAATGCGACACTTAGCAATTTTGACGTGTAACAGAATGCCCCCCAAAGTATGAAGTCAGAAGATACGAACTGATGACTGAAATACTTTGTAGACGTTCAAGCAAGGGTATAGACTTGGAGAACCTGAAGTAAGCTGCACACAAACATCCAACAAATATCATGACATATTTCAAAAACCAAGGCAGGCATACCTATGCTTGGGTGATCAAGATTTTCAAGATATGGCCGCCATAAAATACACTGCGGATCCATAATCATATTGGTGAAAAGGGTATAGACACCGAAGATACACTGTGGATCTATACTTTGATGACTCAGACTGATCGTAGCCACGAAGAATACACAGTGGATCTACGAGACGATAAGACATAGCCACGACCAATACAAAGTGGATCTATGTAACAATGTATGTGTTCTTTGTCCAGAACTCCTTCGCAACCTGGGTGAAACATACATCAAGGTGAATTACTCAACTTAGGTTCTTCTTACCAATCCCAATACGGTACGAATTTGACCATGTGAATAGATGTCCTGATGTCGAACATGGCAGAAACCACTTGATTACCGGTCAATGAGGTAAGTTGTTAACAAGTGCGAGGGAGATCACCATTAATGTCAATGATTCCCAAGGTACCCTAGTACATTCCACCGAACGTGAATAGATGAGTTGAAGTCGAACATTCATGGAATCATTCGATCAGAGGTCAATGATGTAAACCCACTATCGGATGTGAGGAGACCTGCTATTGAGGCATGCAGGTCCCAAAGTACTAATTAGTTTCTAATTCTAATTCCTGGATAATGTGTTGGAGTCGATAGGAATAGACTCGTCGAGGGGGGGCCTTGATGTATCCCCCATCAACGACACAAAATAGACATGGAGATGTAATTGGTGGATCAAACGGACATGGACTGACACAGGTTTTGAGGCAAGATATTTGGGATGGATGACTCTCGAGGCGGATACTTCCCTTGAACACTGGGGCACAACAGCAAAACATGACATGGACCAAAACTGTGCAATGGATATTGTGACTTGCGTCGGGTGACCCAAAGGAGTGAAAGGAAACTCAAAGATTGGCTCAGTGCAGAGGTTCAGCGGATTATGATATGAGCGAACGACAAAGTGTCGTGTTCAAGGGTGACTCTAAGAAGTGTTAGATGGTGTTCTCAAGAGACTGCTTGGCTTGCTCCTTTCAATTTTTTCCCCATCCAGATAGATGAGTACCTCTTTTTAATTTATCGAGCTCAAGGAGGATAACACATGCTCGATATAACTCACCTTCGGTAAGTTCCTCTTCCTTTGTTTAACGAACTGGAAGAAGTAAGTGTTCGGTCCCATATGGGCCTGTCGATGTGTGCTTTAATGAGTCCAAAGATAGAAAACTCGAAGGTTTTTCGGGATTATAGAGTTTGGAAAAACACTTAAAAGAGAACTCTCTCAGTTCCTTTTTCGTGCAGTAGTCCAACGAGACCGAAAAAGGGTTAAACTATCGCTTGAAAGACGCCCTTTCTGACCTTTTAACGAGTGTGAAAGGAAGCAAGATCACTCGACAATATTTTCATATTTAGAGAGTCTGAAAAGGGTTTAAAGGAGACTCCAGGGGGGTTCCTTTTTCGTGCGATCGTATCTGTACAGGTCCGAAAAAGAGATAAAAGTTTACCTGGTTGCGTTCTCATATTGTAGAGCTTGAGAACAAACTAAGACTATGCTCATAAATACGACAAGGTGAAGGATTCATTAGAATTGCCAATAAACCTGCGATGCCAGAAACTATAAACTAGAGATTAGTGAAGCCATTTACACCATTAGAGAAACCCAAAATGACCATACCTTATAAAAAAATGAAATTTTATAAATATGGATTGATTTGAAAGACTCATTTACCATTTCATTTGCAAGGATTTGTGGAGTGTTGGAGAATCTCAATTGGAGCAAATCTTGTTTTTCTCGCTGCCAGAGCTACGATTGATCGTTTCGCACACCGTTCAAACCAGGTAGGTGTTCATCCTTTGCTCTTTCAATTGCATGGTTCCAAGTTGATTTTCACAGCATTATTAATTTAAAACACAAATCCCTAGGTCGCCCCTTTTGAACCAAATCGGCCTCCTTTTAAAAGTTAATAAAATGGGGGAAATTGTTCACAAAAATGTTTTGGAAAAGGGGTGTTAGGATGTCCACACCCTAACAATTGACTAGACTGACCATTTTAACCAAAGAAATTTGTGAAAACTCCCCTCATGGGCCCACGCACCCCCTCAAATCGTTTTACATCTTTTACCATGTTTTAATCATTGTTTGGTAAATATTAAAGGGTGTGGTGGTTAAAAATGATGATTGGTTGCCTTTAGATGTCATGGGCATTTGAATTCATGTTTTAAAATGCTTTTTGAAAATTGTCGAAAACACAAAAACGTGGGGAATGATGGAAATCTTGAATTTTTGTTTTGTAGGGTATTCGGCAATCATGATTGAATGGAAAGAGCGGGAACACGAGATGGACGATTTAGCCGCTCTACGGAGTCCCCGTACGCGGGCCGCTTTGAGGGCATGTGGCTTGCTCAAGTTTTTCAAACTGCAAAAAATGAAAAGCGAGGTTCTACTACTTGAGAACATGATTGGTCTTTGGGACGTCACGGAACAGGGATTCTGTATTGGTACACAGCTCCTAACCATTGAGTTGGAATATGTGTACTTTCTGATCGGCCTCTTGAAAAGAGGGGTCCCCATAGCTTTTACAGGGCAGAGGGCATTACCTGAGCAGGTGGACGTGTATCTGGCACGTCACTGTGTTCCGGGAGCAAGGTTGGTAGGGGCCAGGATCCCCATCAAGGATATACGAGATCTGCCTCTTCGATCTATGTTATTTTCTATCACTAGCGTGACTGGTAGCACTAGTGCTCATTTGGCTTCGAGATCACAGGTGGCCTATGGTGTTCAGTGTTTAGAGCCAACACTGTTCAATTGGAGTGCAGCGTTCCTTCGGAATGTGAAGGAACAAATTTCTCGGTGCAGGAATGGCCAAAAACAGTTTGGCTATGGATCATTCTTAGTCTCGTTTTTCCTAGAGCGCATCCCTCAGATGCAGCCTCAGATCGCATTAGCAGTACGACCAGTGGATGAGCCTCGAATGGAGAGGTGGACTAGCCTATCTCCGAGGTTAGTTTCGGAGTCAGAGTTCCGTTTTACCTGTGATTTCTTTTCCTGGTTGAGGCGGCAGTACCTCTGGATCGAGGACTTCCCGTATGTCGATGTAGACTTCCGTGGGAGTATGGATTTTATTTTGCCTGAGGCGGAATATTGGGACGAGTCAGGTAAGAGACTAAGCCATACCTTGTCTAGTTTTGTTTTTTTAAGTTTTTGATGTATATGTATTTTTTTGTGTATGCAAGAGAGTTTTGACAGATTTTTTTGTTTTTAACATGCAGATAAGGGAGCAGTGCGCCCAGCGGATATACCAGTGCCAGTACATCATGGCGGTGCCCCAGTTGTGGCGGACCCAGTAGTACTGGTGGCGGGCCTCCGGGAGGTTGAGAGGAACCTCCAGGGCCTTACGATGGGTATCCCTCCTCTGCAGAGGGGGGACGTGCCTTTGCATCTGCAGCGGCACACTGTAGGGGTGCCAGAGAATATCAATTCTCTGTTGAGGCGTGTAGTA
>ML816771.1:79719-91224 GCA_009831015.1 Picea engelmannii | reverse complement strand
TTGTGGATTTACCCTCCAAGGAGCCCGAGTGAGTTTGACCAATGTCTGCTCCAGGTACAGTGAGACTTCCCATCACCGTCACCTTGTGTAAGAACCTAAATATTATGGCCACTAAGGTTACCAATTCGCAGTCATCCCCTGGGTAGGAACAGTCGACAGTTCGATCTGAACGTATGGGCAGGGTATCAAGCCCGAAACCAACTAAGAAGCTTCCACGCAGTAATTGTGGATTTACCTCAAAGTGATCCCCATAATACGATCCGACCACCACAATCAGTTAAACCACGGAGGGTTAGTCCCCGTAGCTTACCCGAATGCAACCTCGTACGTAACCCCTGTGTGAGAGGGGGGTCCCAGGAAGACTTATACGATAACTGGATTTACTCCCCCTAACTCAGGATATTAATGTTTGTTTTGACAACTTTGGAGAGTTATGCTCACAGCCTAATCCAAAGTACTACACCTATTCTACTGTTGGTGGAGGATCCTAGCAAAGAAAAATTTCTCGATAAATTTTAATTAGCGTTGATTTTTATGGCTGTTCTTTACGCAAAGGGGTGCATGGAAGTGAAACAAATGGAATTATGACTCAGACCCAAATAATGCATCGAACATGATAAACAGTCATTTCTTTTCGATGAACACCTAGATAAGGGAGAGAGGGAGTTCTTTCACTAACAAGCACAACTACGGAATGCTCTCAAACAATTATTTTCTCAATCAAATCTTGATGTGATGCAAAAACTTTTAAATTCCTTCTAATATGATCAATCAATCATGAAGATACCTTTATTGTTTGCGTATGGATGATGATCAATACAAGACAATGCTTATCTTTGCTAATTATCTTCTTGCTATGAATGAAAACCAAACTAGCATAAGAAAAAGTCACACAAACAATGCACCCTTCGTAGCAATCAAAACGAAAAACGAAAGAAAAGAAACAATCAAAGAAAAAAGCAAACTTCACACCCAAAAGCGAGATTTGAAGAACAATGACCTCGACTGAAAACAAGATACAGAGGCCTGTAGACCTTTGATGACCTTCACCAGGGTTTTTGCTCAATTGAAGAGAAGAGAAAAGCAATGCATAGGTTCCAAGCTTTACTCAGCAGAAAAACTCAATGAAAAATGGCGAAGAAGGCTACAAGATATGATCAACAAGGTATCTATTTTTCAAAAAGATAGATGTCAAGGCTAAAAAGGAAGAAAAATCGACTCACTAGATCACTCAGCAAAAGAGCCACAGAGGCAAACCCTGAAAAATGCAATTGTGGAGGGTTTTTTGGCCAAAAGGAGGCTGGCGCTCTGTTGCCAAGGGAAAGGAGCGTTATAGCGCTCTGTGTAAGGCTATTAGGAGCACTGGCACTCTGTCAACACTAGGACAGGGGCGCCAGGGTCTAAAAGTCTCAGAAATGTCAAAAAAATTCAAAAATTGAGATCTGAGCTTGACAAGTATGCTGAATGTGACAAGGTAAGGAGCCAATCAGCTCATGAAACTAATCAAAGAGGGGTGGACCAGGTTTGGAACAATCAAGGGACAGAACAAGGTCAATGAGGAGAAAAATCCAAACAAGAGGTTTCGATTCGAGGCTATCTCCCCAGTGGAGTCGCCAGTTTCTGTTGTAGGAAAATCTCCCTGCGGACAGGTAGATCACCTCTAAGGCTTGACCTTAACCCTAGACAGAAAAATGCTTAACATGGACATTGAATTCCTTTCAAATCTATCTAAACTAATGCATGAGAAGGGAGGATAACAGAAGTACCTTTTAATCGACGTTTGTCCCTGCACGCTCCGAGTTGCACTCCAATCCTTTTCTCCTCGCTGAGGTATGTGGACAAAACAAGATACGACCACTTCCTACTCTATTGACATTATCTTGAAAACATATCTATCAATAAATGATAATTTCATGTGACATCATACACAAACTAGAAAGAAACAGGCCAAGCGTGTCATATTAATGAGAATAACGACAGCAGTACTTACAATCGTAGATGCGAATGCGACAGCTTCGTCAAGTCCTATTCATCTAACCCTTGCCTGAAAGATGCACAACCTGGATAACAGCAGCTTCACTGATCACTCTCCTTTGGCTGACTGTCAGTTTCCTCCAAGATCATAAGTTTCATATGTTCAATTCTTCCTCTCCCCTTTTCACCATCATAGAACCTGTTTATATAGGTTGGGAGGGGCCTAACCTCTTGAGTTATGTTTAGAACTAGTTGGGAACCTTCTCTTTAGATCAGGGATCTTTTGATGAAACTGAGAATTCGGGCACAACTGCCTCCTAATCTCGAATGATCTTCCCCTTATTCTCCTCAACGGGCTAACAACTGACCCAAAATAGGGAGCGCTTCCTCAGAAAGGGAATCAGAGCGTTGTAGCGCTCCCTGGTGAGCCTTTGGGAAGAGCCAGCGCTCTCAAGATGAGGAGCGCTCCTCCAGAAGGGCCTGAGGGGCGTTATAATGCTCCCTAAAGCATGATAGGGGAGTGCCAGCACTTCTGCAGCTGAAATAGGGGAGCGTTCCCCCTCCAAACCAGTGTTTCAGGGTCTCTTTCAGGTGTTAAGAGTTATTTGATTCTAGTAAACCAGTTCTCCTCCTTCAAATCAGTCATGTGAGGTGTTATAAGTGCCTCCTTATTGTCGTTATCATGGCATCATGTCTGAACATCGTTTGCGACACTAGTGATCAATTCGTGACACTTGCGAAAGTTGTAGGGAAGATGCGACACTTACGACGATTGACAGGGACAATGTGACACTTAGAAATTTTGATGTGTAACAGCCTTTTTACAATAAGAAAGAATGCCAAAAACCCTAGACATCCAAAAACCTGACCCTAGGAGATGAAGCACCAAAAGTCATGGGGGCCCCGTTTGGGTAAGTTAGTACATCAACTTCCCGGGGTCATAACTTTTGCAGACGATCTCCATTTTAGGATTTTGATAGCCCATTGGAAAGGTATCATCGAGGAGATTCATTTTGGGGGCTCAAATATTCCTTTGACTATCATTGAGGAGCTCGATCCTGAAAAAACTTCATTTAGGCCCTCAAAATGGCCCCAAAAGTTAAAACTGCTAAAAATAGTAAATTGCCAAAATTGTCAGAAAACTGTTTTGAGCCAGTTGGAAAAGGTGGGTGGCCACCGATATCCATCTGGATCAATCCTCCCTCCTTAGGAAGAATGGTCTCCATTGCGTTGAGGTCCCCCATTAGATGAGGAAATTTCTGTTGAATTTGGCCCCAGGTGAGCCACTTGCCTTGGTGCAAGAGCTGCCCTGCTTTGACGACTCGATAAAGTTGGATCCTTTGTTGTCGAGTGCCCTTGATCTGTCTAAACACAATCTGATCATTGGATTCATGTTGTAGGAAGTCGGGGTTGAGCTATGTTGGTGTCAGTTATTCTGCTACTTATGAGGTGTCCAATAATGGTGGGAAATAAGGGCGAAGGAGATCCACGTTGAACAATGGGTGCAGACCAAGGAAAGGAGGAATGTTGAGCTCAAAAAAATTATCCCCCGTGGCCTTGGTGATAGTGTACGACCCATAACGGAGTGGACAAAGCTTCCAATGGGGTCCTGTAAGGCGTTCTTTCTGCAAGTGAAACCAAACTTTGTTGCCCACCTGGAACTTATGTGGCACCCGATGTTGATCATGGTGTTGTTTGTACTTGTCATTGGACTTCTATAGGATATCCTAAACCTATTGGTGGATGTGTTGGATCCGCTCAATGAACCGGGTGGCTTTGTCAACTTCAGTTGGAGTAGGAGATGAGTCGGTTAAGGTGACCGCAAGGGGAAGTGCAACATCTATGGGTCCCAATGGTTGGAATCCCAACCCCACTTGAAAGGGGTTGTGGTCGGTTGACCTATGCAGGGCTCGGTTGTATCTATGTTGGACATAGGGAAGGCTCTCATCCCATGTGCGAGGGTGATTTTAATTATACATGCGAAGGATATTCACAATCATTCAATTTACAACCTCGGTTTGGCCATTTGTTTGGGGGTGGAAGGCCATGGATTTGGTGAGCTTGGTGTCCAGCAGTGACCAAAGGCTTGACCAGAATGTGCTGAGAAATTGACTATCCCGATCTGAGACAATGGTTTGTGGGATTCCAAAATGTACCCAGACTCGTTCAAAGAATAGCTTGGAAGTGGCCTCTTCTGTGATGCTCTTCTTGCAGGCAACCAGAATCGCCATCTTAGAAAAATGATCAACAACCACGAAAACACAATCATTTCCCCGCTTGGTGGATGGGAGGCATGACATGTAGTCCATTGAGATGGATTCCCATGGCCTATCAAGAGTATAAAGAGGGGTGTACAGGCCCTATTTCTTAGTGGTCAGTTTGGCAATAGTGTAGGCAGTGCAGGATCTGATATACTTGTTAACCTCCTGTCGAAGTTTCAGCCAATAGAAATGTTTCTGTAGAATTGCCACTGTCTTTTCAACGCCAAAGTGTCATGCCGCCCGACTGTAGTGGGCTTCCCAAATCAGCTTCACTCGCTCACTTTATGGAACACAAATATGGCCCAAATGACACAACAACCCATCCTGAATATGGAAATTATCGACAATTGCGTTTTCACGCAACATTTGGTAGGTGGTGGCAAAGTCAGGGTCTGTCTCATAGAGTTGGGGCCATCCAGATGTCTCACGGCCATAAGAGTCTATCACCGTGGTGAGTGTCGTGATTGGCGGTCTACTGAGGCAATCAACAATGCGATTGGTGCTTCCTGTTTTATACTTGATGTTGAGGTGGAATTGCTGCAAGTATGTTGACCACTTTTGATGGCTGTCATTCTGAAATTTTCCTTGTGTCTGCATGAACTGCAGTGGCTTATGATCACTGTGGATGACTGTCTCCTTCCCAAGAATGTAATGTCTCCACTGGCGGCATGCTTTCACAATGGAGTACATTTATTTATCGTAAGTAGGGTACTTACGGACAGTATCTGATAGTGTCTCACTATGATAGGCCACGGGGTGGTCGTCCTGAGTGAGAACGACGCCCATAGCATAGTTTGAAGCATCTGTCTCAATCTCAAAAGGATGTTGCAGGTCTGGTAGTGAAAGTATTGGGGCTGAGCACAAGCCCTGCTTCAAATCATCGAACGCTTGTTGTTGGGACCTGCCCCACACAAATTTCGCCTTACCACCACCCCTGTTTATTTGGTTGAGGGCCCATGCAATATGGGAGAAACCCAACACGAACCTGCGGTAGAAATTGGCAAGGCCCAAGAAGCTCTGAAGCTCAGTGAGTGTTGTTGGGGCTAGCCAGTCACGGATGACTTGGATCTTGGCTGGATCCACATGTGCGCCATGTTGATCAATGATGTATCCTAGGTAATGCACCCTGTCCATGCCGAAGGATCATTTTTCCAAGTTGGCGTATAGCTTGTGCTGCTGCAGGGTGTGCAAAACCTGTTGAATATGTTGCAAGTGTTCGGCCCAAGTCTTGTTGTAAATTAGAATGTCATCCAGATACACCACTACAAAATTATTGGTGAATGGTTGCAGGATATTGTCCATCATCCTCATGAAAGTGGATGGAGAATTTTTCAAACCAAAGGGCATGACCAACCATTCAAAAAGGCCTTGCTTTGACTTGAAGGTGGTCTTCCATACATCTGTATGTTCTATCGGGACCTGGTGGTAGCCAGACTTCAGATCAATCTTACTGAAGTATTTTTCCCCCATGATTTGATCAAGGAGGTCATCGATTTGAGGAATTGGGTACCATTTTCTGACTGTGATTTTATTCAGAGACTGGTAATCAATATAGAGTCGCCAGGTTCCATCTTTCTTCTATACCAGCACGATTGGGCTCCTGCAAGGTGATGAGCTAGGGTGGGCGTGCCCCTTGTGGAGTAGTTCTTGGATCTATCGCTTGATATCCTCATTCTCTAACAAAGAGCGATGATAGACTGGCCCATTGGGTAGCAGTGCGTTGAGGGTCAGATTGATGGGGTGCTTGACCTGGAAGTGCAGAGGTACCCCTGTAGGTGAGGAGAAGATATTTGAGTTTTCTTCCATGACCTTATCTACTTGCTTCTGCTGTGTGGAGAGGTTAGCCACAGAGACCCTAGATGTGGTTGTGATATTTTTCTTATTCTGAGAGTGAATCATGAAGAATACAAACTTCCCCGTCGAAGAGATGACCTTCCTGCATTGCTTAGCAGAGATCAAGGAAATAACACTAGGTGGGACTGTCTCAGGTATCCTGTACAATTTCCTATTCAAAGTAATAATAACACTACGAGTCCTAGACTCATATACAGCATGATGTTTCCATAAATAAGGTTGGCCCAAAAGAACATCACAAACTTTGAGAGGAGCAACAGCACACAATACCTCATCTTTGAAGGGCTTGATTTCATGTGACAGTCGGCACTGTTGGATGACGCGGAGATCGCTTCCTTGGCAAAGCCATCCAATGGTGTATGGTTGTGGGTGAGGCATTGTTGGTAGGGCTAGCTTCTTGATGACCTCTGCTGAGATGAGGTTATTCTGGCTACCGCTATCAACGATGAAGTGCAATGGGGTTCCTTTTACCCACATCTGTGAATGGAAGATGCACTCTCATTCTTCTGGCTCGTCTAGTTCACCAGGCTGGAGCTTGGTGGTAGCAACGGTGGCACTAGGTTCCACGTCAATGATCTGTCTTCCCCTTTCTGGTTTTGGCTCAAAGTCATAATCTGCATCTAATTCAGAGGCTTTCACTTCGGCCACCAGCGACTGCTTTGAGCGATAGTCAGCAGTGTTATGCCAAGGGCTCTTATTGAAGTCGCACCACTTCCCGGTATCTTTCTTTATCTTTCCGGTGTCCTTATTTTCTTGCGGCTTGGACTAGTTGTCCTGATACTGTCCATATTTTCTCTATCCTTTGTTCGGTGGGTTGGTGCTACCCTTTCCTGGCTTTTATTGTGAGGGGTTCCCATGCCCAAATTGTCACATCTTTTGTTTGAGCTTCTGCTCGATTTTGACGGCATGTCGACAGGCCGTGCCCAAGGATGAGATGTCAAGAAATTCCATTTCAGTCTAGATGTATCTATACAAAGAACTACGATACTTGAGCACTAGATGTCGCTCTGAATCTTTGATACCCAACTTGGTGCGCAAGGTATGGAAGATATTTGTGAAATCTGGCACTCCTTGGTCTCTTTCTTTCCGCAGTGTGGTCTACTTGGTATACAGGTCATCATAACTTCCAACAGGGTAGTATTGTTCCTTAATAGCATCCCTAAAGGATTCCCAGGTGGCCATGACTGAAAATAATGAGGTTTCCTCTGTTTCCTTTTGCTCACAGAAAGTTTCCCACCAATCTTTGACATGGGGAACGGCTTTGAGGAGCGCAAAAGTAATCTTTTCTTTATTTGAAAAAGTTATGAATAGAAAAATACCCTTCTAGTAGATTCAACCACTTGTCTATAGCATTTGTGTCTATTTGACCTTCAAATATAGGAATATCGAATTTTATTTGTACCTTGAAGGGGGCGGCGCCTCCATTCGAAGAAGATGCGTCGCCTGTTGGTAGTCGTCGAAGGATTTGCACGAAACTATCCATCATCTCATTCCTCTATTGTGTGAGGGCTTCCTCAATCAACAGTTTGAAAGGATATTTTTTCCCATCATATTTCTTTTCTCCTTCCATGGGAGGTCGCTTGGGCGTGCGAGATCTTCTTTCCTCAAGAGAAACAAGCTCGAGACCCAACTCTTTGTACTCCGACCTCATTGGGGACATGCATTAAGACGACGAAGAGAAGACCACTCTGATACCATTGATCCAGATTTTATGAGAAGAATGAAATGAATACATATTATTAACAGGTGCTTAACACAAAATAAAAGAGATACAGTAAAACTAGTTTTCTATTCAATAACGAAATAAGCTGAAACTGTAAAACGCAGCGGAAACAAGCTTGTTGGAATGGTGGCAGCTTATCTCTGAGAAGAGATGTGACAACAGCGCGCATTCACAAGAAGAAGGTTACAATGAGGCTCTGAAGGAATTTTTACAATAAGCAAGAATTCAAAAAACCCTATACATCCAAAAACCTAACCCTAGGAGATGAAGCGCCAAAAGTCATGTGGGCCCTGTTTGGGTAAGTTAGTACATCAACTTCCCGAGTTCATAACTTTTGCATACGATCTCTGTTTTAGGCGTGTGATAGCCCGTTGGAAAGGTATCATCAAGGAGATTCATTTTTGGGGCTCAATTATTCCTTAGACTATCATTGAGGATCTTGATCCCTAAAAACCTTCATTTAGGCCCTCAAAATGGCCCCGGAAATTAAAACTGCTAAAAATAGTAAATTGCCAAAATTGTCAGAAAACTATTTTGAACCAATTGGAAAATGTGGGTGGAAAATGATATCCATATGGATCACAAACACTTGAGTCCTGTAACCCCCCCTTCCTCTACCTTAGGTGAGACTTCATCTACTTCGCAGGTGTTGCCGAAAGGGTCGGTGGTTAGCGTTTTGTTGGTGCGTTGTTGAAGCGTTGAACCCTAGGTCTTCCCATGTGCCAACAAATGGTTCTATTGTCAGGACCTGAAACTGTGATTGCTAGGAACTAAAATAAAATATAAGCTTTGAGCATAGATCTATTGATATAGTGCACATTATTCTATTTGACTTTCGAAGCTTTATGCTAAGAAAGAAACCAAATCTGAAGAAAAGGGGAACCTAGAAAGAATTTTTGCAAATTGCAGGTCCAACATTGTGATCCTAGTGAATTGTACCATAGAAGTTGGGGAATGTATAAGAGAAAAAGAGGATTGACATTATGTTATAAATGCAAAAGACAGGGACATCTTGCTAAGAAATTCCCTGGTGCATGTCCTATTTGTCTCTATTGTAAAGTTGTTGGTCATGAAGTTGAAGACTGTCCAAAGATGATTTATAAAGTTGAACAAATGAACATGAGTCAAGAAAATAAGAGCATGTTATAGAATCATAAAGTGAAAGAATAATAGAAATCCCAGACTATGTTAGTACAGTTAAAAGAATTAATGGATGATCACAAAGATGTCAGTTTATCAGAGATCTTGAAAGAAAAACAACACATAAGTACAAGAATAGGAGACTTCGACATAGACTATGTTCTGGATGAGGAGACACAAGTGAATATTATGCCCGAAAGCACTTGGGAAATTTTGGGACATCCTACTGTAGTACCTTCACTAGGAAGGATAAGCTTGTTCAGAGGAAAGATGATAACCCTATGTGGCAACCTGTTATCATCCATGGAACATCGACTCAAGAAGAATTTGAAGTTATTATGTTTGTTGAGAGCAATGCTCCTTTTCCACTTTTGTTAGGAATGACTTGGATCAAGAAGGATCATATCAAAAGGAAAGCAAAGGAAGAAGCTACAGAAAATAAAAAGCAAGAACTAAGGGATTTCATAGCTAGAAGAATAAATCGACTGATAGAAGAATGAGAAGTTGATGCGAAGCAGCATAACGAAAGAGAATTAGCTATTGAGATTGAAAGAACATAAGAAGGTTTGCAGGACCCATCCATGCAAGAAAGAAGAATACCGACCTAGAGTTAATAAGAAAAGAGGTATTACCTTTGAACCCTTTGAGAGCTCATCAACATCGTGAAGCTACTATGTTAAGAGAACATAAGAATGGAAAGAGGAACCCAGAGACTCAGATCATAGGAAAGAAGGCAAGGAAGCTCAGTAAGAAGAAATCCAAGTTAGAAAATCTACAGAAAGTGACAGAGAAGACTTCGCAGGAGGCAGGCTTGCAGGCTCTGAACCTCACCGGAAAAGAAGAACCACGTAGAATGGGACTTCTCCCCAGTGAATCTATATGACCATTGGAGGTGCCTCGGTCATTAGAACGACGCTCCGAATGGATAGGAAACACATTTATGGGGAACTAGAACACATTTGGGACATTGAGACCATGCCATAATAGACAAATTACCATTGATTGAGGAATTCATTTCCATTGGAGGAATATGTTATGACGCTCGCTTATTTAACCCGTTGGATGCTGCGTCGAGACCACCTTTTGCTACATGTGATTATCTAAGACAAAAAATGAAGTGATTGTGTGTGTCGAGATGTGCTATCAGATATCACCATATGTTTCTTTCCAGCATGACGCAATACGCCTAGCTTGTCATCTCATAGCTAGAAAGCTCGTCAGAAAGAACAGCCCCACACAGGTCATCGGGTTCATGGTGGACCTCGCAGGGAAATGCGTGGAGGGGATGCAAATGAATTGGGCGAGCTACCTCATCAATTGTTAGGCAAAAATATGGTCGTTTAATTTCATTGTAGTACTTTACCAACTATTTAATTTGTCAATCTGAGGTTTGTAGGCTTACGAAGCACACACACTATATAGTAGAAGTAATCTAATCTAAATTGCTGAAATGAAATTAATCTAGGAAAGCATTGAAATTGCATAAGGGAAAAACAATACAACATGTGAAGAGTTGAATGATAATGGACATAGGTGAGCTCACACAATAAATCAATATCAAATTATATTACAAGAATCAAATGTCAAAGCATGAAAGAATAACAATGAAAGAATCAAAGCTAAGAATCCCCTTCTCCTAGTTACAAGACTAAATTATGAATTACATGATCTCTCACTCTCCCAATTATGAATAACACGATGACCCTCATGAAGAGAGAACACTCTCTTATATACATGAGAGTCTTGAAGAGTGTCATAATTGTAGATCCACTATTCTCTCAACCATTCTCAACTAATTTCCCATTGTTAGAATATATGATCCCTTCAAATCCTCCACACATCTCTCACATATCTTAGATAAGATATGCCATCCAAATCTTCCATGATATTCTCCTTTGAATATGCTTGAATGATTGTCCCAAATATTCTTCAAATCTTCAAAGCTTGAAGATGAAATTYGAATTTGAGKCTAGGTGGTAATATTTGACTTTGTTGAAATCTTCACATATGCCTGCACACATCATCAAACTCATCCAACCTTGATATATAATGAAAATATGTTATTTTTCTAATATTTAATCACAAATTCACTTATAATACTGAAATGAATACAATGGAAAATAATAAAGAGAAACCCAAGTATCATTATGGAAATGGTATGATAAAAGGTTAATGGGACGATGAAAAGTAAGGAATGGTGAAGGGAAAAGAGGATATAAATGTGACATTTATGAGGCCCAACATGCCCCCCAACTCAACTTGTTGCACGTCCTCATGCAACCATGCATGGATCTGATTAAGAATTATTGGTATTCAAACTATGGCTTTGATTGATAATGTCCTTTTAATAATGAATATTTCCAGGATTTGAAATACAAGAGTAGCAACATGTAAAATACATGTGTAATAGCATGTAATACATGTGTAACAACATGTGAAATATGTGTAACAGCATGTGAAATTTTCTTATGGTTGGTTCTTGTGTGACAACCATGAATACAAAAGATGTTGGTTCTTGTGTTAACAACATTCATTTCACTTATTTATTTTCTT
>ML816771.1:21966-33612 GCA_009831015.1 Picea engelmannii | reverse complement strand
CCCCCCCCCCCCTCTACTTAAAGGTAGAATGGCATGGGGGCTCCATAATCCAATCCCGACCATAGATCTGGGAGCACAGATTTTGGCCGTCTAGATCTGCTCACTGCATATCCAAAAGGTGCATTTACACCCCAAACTTAGGAAGGCTTAAGCACGTGGTCATAGCCATTGGTCACGTCGATGGAAGATGGAGGTAGAAGCTAGAGGTGGTAAGCTTGGCCACAGAAATGTCGAAATGAATGCAAGATCTAATAAAGTTCATCCAACGACGTAGATAGACCTAAAGAAGATCGGAGGGCTATTGATGCACGACATAGTGAAATTGCCAGAAACCATTGATGGCGTCTGCCAGAGAATTCGAAGAGACCTCTGTGTGATCAACAGAGGAGATGAAGAGTCTCCAAGCTTCGTCCAATGAAGGAAGACTATTCTTAGAAGGGATTGACAGATGGATGAGCGTTGAAGCCTGTAGCTGAAACAGAGAGGGTGAGCTCGACTATAACAGAGAAGACGAAGAGTCTCAACTGCAAGAGAGAAAAAGGAATCTCGGGATAACAGCTAGTAACATAGACACATGGGTTGAACCACCAGAGAAGCTGAAGAGTCACGATGATGATCAAACAGAGCACTCAAGTTGAGGAGGAATTTGGCACGGAGTGAGCATGCAAAAGCATTGTGAATATTGCATGCACAAAGATAACAGAGACTATAAGAAGGTGGAACAAAGAAGAGATTGGGGTTGTTGTGATGGGGAGGATTCAAGTGTGAGTGAGGAGGCAGAGTGCAGGAGTAGAGATGCATGCAAGAGGAAGGTTGCATCAAAGAGATATGATGCAAAGTATAAAAGGCATAAGAACAGAAAGTGCAAGTGGTGTGCATAAGACATTGATGCAGACAAGACAGAGTAGCGTAACAGAACAACAACAGGTCTGGTAAGCCATTGAATAATTTAATATCGTTGTAATAAGGTTCAGTAACAAAGAATTTATTGTTCAGGGTGGTTGGGAGGTGCTAGGGAGGACTGGTGTCCTCAAAGGTTCAAGTGGGTGCTTGAACATAGGGAGTTGATTCTTCCTTCTAGTTGGTGCTAGAAAACCAGGGAGTTGGTGCTTCCTTCTAGTTGGTGCTAGAGAAACCAGGGAGTTGGTGCTTCCTTCTAGTGGGTGCTAGAGAAAATAAAGAGTCAGTGCTCTCAGCAAGTTGCAGCTTGCAAAAACAGAGTTTGTAGCCTCACAATGAGTTGGTGCTCATATGTATGATAATGTAAAGAATGTAGATAATACTTATCATATAAAGAAAAAGAGGTTTTTTCCCTGTATGGGTTTCCTCGGGAATTATCTGTCTCTGTCTTTCTCATATATGTGACTGATGTTGAATGTGCCCTTGTTTAAATTCTTTGCATTATTGTGATTATCATTGAGTGCCTTGTAAAGATTTAAAAAGAAGCATAATTGTTTAAGCACGGTAACAACTGATTCACCCCCCCTCTCAGTTGTTCAACAGACTTTGCTCCAAAGTTCAATAGGGAATTTTCTTTGGTTACCCTAGTTTCCAGTGTCGGCAGCGGAGGATTCGGAGGTGATGTCAGATGGATTGTGGATAGCGGAGCCTCTAACCACATGACGGGAATCTAGCGAGTATTCCCAGACTTCACAAAGATTGGTCATGGCCTATAGGTGGTAAATGAAGGTGGTATGGAGAGATTTGTACATGGAGTTGGGAATGTCAAATTCCAACTCGAGTTTGGGGGACTCTTGGAGATTGTGGAGTTCTCTTTGTTCCAGGTTTGAGTGTTAACTTGTTCTCAGTCTCAGCCTTGGAGGATGTAGGATATTGCATATTTTTCAAGAGGGAACATGTCTTTGTCTACAGAGAGGGAGTGGACCCGGTAGAGCTGCAGTTGATCAGTAACCGGGTGAACAGGTTGTATATGTTGAGAGGAAAGCCTTTGATGTATGATTCAGCGTCGGATGAGGAGCATGAGGAGGCTTTTGAGACTGCGGTGGCACCAAGGTATCAGTCTTGCATTCCGAGAGAAGAGAGTGAGTCTCTTCTGAGCACTGACAGAAGGCTCTACCAAGTTGATCGAACTGATGCTCAAGATGAAGTGAGCTCAGGGTTCCGAGAGGTTTCCAAGAGAAGATATTCTAGTTCGAGTTATGTGCAGGTGTTGCGGATGGCTCTAGGTTCAAAGGGAGATCCTACAGAGCACAGTGTGATGAGATGGAAGCGAGTACATCCCTCGTTAAGAGGGAGTGTTGAAATGTAACAAGGGATGTCCTCATTCATGTTTTTGTTTTTTGTCATGAGGAGGACATAAAGTCATATTTCCTAGACATGTTTTATTTGTAAAGTGACTTTTTAAATAAAGTGCTTTTATAAATTGAATGTACTTTATAACTTAAAGTGATTTTAATTTGTGGGACCCAAAAAGTATTTAATGAGCATTTATTACTTATTTTGTAATTAATGAGGAGCATTAAATATGAGCCCTCATATTAGACTTATGATAGCCATTAGATTGATTTGGTTATGTAAGTTAGGGTTTCTTGGGAAAATATAAGAGTAGACATACATGCTTAGGGATGTGAGAAGAACACACTGGAGAAGACAAGAGAAGTTGAGTTAGAGAGATTGCTTGAGAGAGGAAAGTGAGCATCAAGAAGGGCATGATTTCCAAGAGAGATAGGGTGCAAATCCCAAGGAGGCATTTTCTATTTTGATTTTTTGTAGTGATATTTGTTGGGATAGGTCGTACTGTACGGATCCGTACAAGTTGTACAACATAATTCTTGAGGCACGAAAACTGAGTCAAGCTTGGGCACAATTTTTGAGGCAGCCCTTGAAGAATTTTCTGAAGGAGGATGGTTGTACAGAAGGCAAGGTACAACTGCCTTTTGTGGCATGAATTTCAAGGTGCCAACTTTCATCAAATCCATACAGTTGTACGTACTGTGGCACGGTTTTCAAGACAAATTTGTGGGGGACAAATTTTGTGTTGTAAGAGGTATTTCTCTTGGCTGAAAAGTATTATTGATGTTGTTTTGTACTTCCCTGAAGCAAAATAATAGTATCTCTCTCTCTCTCTCTCTCTCTCTCTCTCTCTCTCTCTCTCTCTCTCTCTCTCTCTCTCTCGTTGGGTTTCCCCACATTGGAGTTTTCCCTGGCATTTGCCTAAATTTCTGTGAGTTATGGGTTGTTGTCCACTGTGTATTTCCGCTACATATTTTGCTTAGAAATGTGTATTTCTGCTTATGGAAATTTATGAATGTGGGTTATGCATTTCTGAAATTTATAAGACAGATATCTCTAGGTTGCTAAGTGTTTGAAGAAATGTGTGAATGAAATATTTCTGATTTTGTCATTAAAAATCTACACTATAGACTTAGCTTCCTGTGAATGATATGTGGCTATTGACTCTCCCTGCAGTATCTTCGGTAGATCATTCCTTCTGTGTTTCTGAAAGTTGAGGAAACCAACTTGTTGATCTCGGAGTAGGGTAAGGAATTTGTTTTGTACTTCCTCATAAGATCTAACTCCCCTGAATATTTCATCATACGGGGAATTATCATGCATGCACCGCTTCATGTTGAATTGGGCCAGATGATTTTCCACTATCTTATGTGGATCATGTTTCTTGAAATTGATGTCAACCAATTTGACATCCTCCAGGGCTGCAGCCTCAACTTTAGAGTGGCCAAAATCCAATAATGTAAACATGCCAACTTGAATGGGGAAAGTCGGCCATACCTTTTTCTAAGATGCTTTGAGCTCCTTGTTGATACCTCTCACCATTGTCTGGTACGCCACTTCTCTGCACACCAGCCTGTCGGGTAAAAATTGTGGGAGAGAATGAGGAGGAACCGAGCAACCAAAAACTCCGATGTAGGAGAAATTATCCTCAATGAACCAATATGTGAGCTTGCCTAGGTTTACCATAATCCTCTCTGAAATCTGGGGAGGCGGGTGACCAGAAATGGCTATGTGAACAGGTACTACGACATTGTGAGAAATTTCATAAAACAAATCCTTGGCTTTCTCCTCCCATAACTTGGAGTGATAAAAATGAATAGGTTCAGAGTTGGTCGGCGTCCAACTCTAGTTCATCAGGGGAAAAGGAGTCATGAAACAAACGACATCCATAACATATGCTAGCATGTAAAAAGGGGCAGTTTTCCCTTTGGATTTTATTTTTTTATAATTAGAGATTTCCTTGGCCAAATTATCTGACAACATCGTGGCCCAATTGAAAGTGTAACCCTCATCTACCTCGTTCATGATGGCTACCCACTCGACCAATAAATGTGTAGGGATCTTCTTCTAGAACAGAAGATGGATAATCATGACTACATATATCATATGAGCGTCTAGAGACGTTGTGGTGTACGTACCATGAGTGTCGGTTTTGAATTTATTTGGATGTCCCCACTGGGTCTTGATTATATCATGACCGCTCCTGGCGTATTAGACGCATCTTTTATCTCAAACTCTAGAAGGAATGTGACATTGTAAGTATATTTATGAGTAGGAGAGAGTTTATACATTACTTTCATATGTTCTAGTCGGAAAGAGCCAACGACAACCTACTGGTGGTTGATGATGCTCCTGGTCTGGATGTCAACATGTTCCAAGGCCCATCTTATCATATCATTGTAAGGCATGATTCTCAGTCGTGCAACTATCTTGTGCAGCTCCGACTGTGCTATATGTCTAAGATTAGATGCATAAGAGTCATCATCTTCTTCAGTGGAGTCTTCTGGACAGTTGATGATTTCTCACTCCAGGATCTCAAAAACTTGTGTCCAAGTTTTAATGGTGTTTGTGACTCGCGGAGTAGTGTCTGAAAGAATGTCTACATTGGGGTTTGAATCCTCACCTATTGCATCAATCGTTTTTTCCATTTTCCACAGTGCCATAATCTTTAAAGAAACAGAGTGATCTTACCTGTTACAGGGGAAGTCTATGAGTTTTTCAATAGACAAAACTGCTAATTGCAAAAGGTAAAAATGATTTTGAAATTGAAGTGATTTTATTCAAACAAGAGTTTATCGATCTTTGTATAGCCTCACTGACGAGGAATTTATTACCATCAATGGAATTGACTACATGGTGATCTGCAATCTTCATTCGAAATCATTATCTTTAATCGATCATAAATGTCATCCATACTTCGACGGTTCGCGTTCAAGAGCTTTGGATGTGACAGGGTGGAAATATCCTGAATCCGCGGAGTAGTTAATCTTTGAATAATCACTTTTACATCTTAATTTACCACGTTTAAAACTTTGAATTAACTTCAAGTGTTTCAAAAGTTCGGACTTTGAGGGTTTTTAATATAGTATAAGAGAAATTCCCTGAAATCTGAAACTGTGGACTAAATAATTTACGAGTAATCTCCCTTAAGTCTTAATTAAACGTGTTTAAATTATGTTATTAAATGTTTTATTAATTTCTTTTTACTCTTTGAAATGTCCAATGCTTTGACATTTTGAAACTTCAGTGATTTGTGAACTCACTCTTTGTTAAACTCCCGAAGGGCCGTCTCCCAGAGTGACATGGTGGAGATGATGTCATTCACGATGATGTGTCAAGAAGAGATAGGTGCCATGTGTCACCCGAGAGTGTGTGAATCATCCAACGGAAGCTTCAAAAATAAGTGCCATTTGTCAACTTATGAAATATTTAAAATACATGTGTCCTATGTCCTATGTTCGTGATTTCTTTAAGTTTTTTCGCGAGCTGTTATTTTCGGGTTTCAGAGCTTCGGGGTTTTTATCATTTAGACTTATGGGAACATCCAAAGCGCAGAGCTCTGAAGCAATCGTTAGGGACTTATTCTTTAAAACTCAAGCAGCTCTAGAATTTCAGAGATCATTAGGATCGATTGATCAAATTTAGGGAACTCATCAACGGCGAATAATGTACGCGCTTTATTATTAAATGACAACCAATTAATTTGATTTAAAATTAAAAGGCCATTTTGTGTAAAATTTTATTCCTAAGAGGTGAAAAATATAAAACTCAAAAGTTCAAAATTGTGTGTGTTCCAGCAGGTACAATATTCCACAATTAGTGCTTTAGCAAGGAATTTACTAAGGATGGTCGTAAAACATTTATTAAAGTATTTAATATTTTCTTTCTTTTCCATTTCTATAACAATCAATTCCTTCATGAGGGTGGAAGGAATTTTCTCTCCCCCAAATTTATGGAGGAAATCTCTTTCAAAAGCATCGAAACTTCTAATGGAACTAGCTAGTGGACTAGAATACCAAGTAAATTATTTATTCTCGAAGGTATAAGGGAAAATATATATAAATTACATCCACATGCTCAACATTCATGAGCCTTATGGCAAGGTAAAAAAAAATGGTCTTCAAGGATGTTACCACCTGAACTAATATCCTTTTGAAAAGTCCAACACATGTGCTAATTGGGGTAGCAATATGGGAATTGCACCACTATCACTTTAGTACACTTTCCCCTGCACTTTAGGCCAACTTAAAGAAGCCACAGGGGGTGTCCCTATTTGAATAAGTAAACATATTCAAGTGAATTACAACCATCCAAGCATTTGAATTACTTTAATGAATCCACAATATATGTAACAAGACCATGCACAAAGATCCCAATAAGTGATTACAATGCTTTAAAGATATACAACTAAAACAATAGCATGAACCACAACTATATACACTTGAAAGAGGGAATTAGGAGTTAGTGGATGTGTGTGCCAAATCTGATATGTAATATAAACGATACTATCAACTTCATATTTGCATTTATATCTATCCCTCAACAAATAAAAATTCAAGAGGTTAGAACCACGTTTAAGCTACTTTAGTGCACAAAGAGTGAAGACATTTAGCATAAATTAAAGGTGCAATTTGTGCTTGTGTTTACCACTTGATTATGTGCTAAGGGAGGGAAGGATTAGGGCTATCCTTCCAATTCTAAATCTGTTTTGTGAATAAAAACACATAAATTTCAGATTTAGAGCACGAAAAGGCCATCTAAGAGAGAGATTATGCACTAGATATCAAGATGTCTTAGAAGTTTCCAATAACTAAGTAATGACTTGTAAAATAGGTGGTGGATCCACATAGGGTTTCACAATTTAGCACTTGAAATTCACCAAATAAACCTCTAAGTAAATGATAAACAATTGTTAGTACATTAGAGATCGAATTCACCACTAGATTTTTAATTGAATTTTCGCCATTAGATTTTCTTCTAACCAAACAAAAAATAAAATATTTTGAATTTTAGGTTTTTTTGGTTGGTTTTTAGGAGAAGGCTAGTCCATTTTCTCCAATTGGGGATTATGGGGTCAAGAAGTATGCCCCTCTTATATTTGGTCACTTATACCTTAAAAATTAGGGCACAAGATTAGAACCCTAAGGGTAAATTAATCCCTTTTGTTAATCAAGATAAGATATGAGGATCAAGGCCCTACAAGAAGGGATTCCACAAGGGAAATACCTTCACCAACAAGATCATTTATGGCTTGAATAAAATACATAAAACTGATCCAAGTGGATATTGGTGGCCACCCACCTATTCCAACTCGCTCCTCTTCTTTGTTTTTGTTCAGCACATTCTTATGTACTTCTTTGTAATTGTGGGTTCTACACTTATGAGGATGTTTGAAGCCCCACACATCCTCCAGGTGGATACTGGTGGCCTCTCGCCTAATCCAACTAGCTTATTTTGTATGTTTTCATGTCAGCACATCTTGTTGTACTTTTGGGGCCGTTTTGGGGCCCTAAATGTTGTTTTTTTGGCTCGCCACATTAAAAATGTAGATGAAGTCAGAGTTTGACAAGATAATGTGTAGTTCTATGAAATACCTTTCCAACGGGCTATCATGCGCCTAAAACGAATTTCGTATGCAAAAGTTACGACCCTGGGAAGTTGAGGTACCAATTTACACCAACTTACCCATAGGGGCCCACATGACTTTTGGTGTTTTACCTTCTAGGGTTAGGTTTTTGGATGTCTAGGGTTTTGGTGTTCATGAGTAATATCAAAAATGCCTTTGGAGCCTCATTGTAATCCATTCTGCTCAGACAGATGTGCGTAGCAGCCACATCTCTTCTCAAAGATAGCTACCACCATTCGAGCAAGTGTTTCAGTTCTGCAGTTTTATAGTTATTTCATTATTCAATAGAAGATATTGTTCATTGGATATCTATGTTATTCTTCATATCTATTTGTTTATTGTATTCAGTCTGTTAATCAGTTCATTCTTCTCTTAAATCCGGATCAATGGTATCAGAGCGATCTGCTCTTCATTTATTTTTATTTTTGCATGTCCCCAACAAGATATGGGTATAAGAAGTTGGGACTCAAACCAATCAAGCCATTACAATATTGGGCGCGCCAAGCCCGAAAAAAACCCATGTGGGATGAAAATAAATATGATGGAGCATGAGATCCTATTAATTTTTTTCTCGAGGAATCCCTCGCGCGACAAATGAATGAAATGATGGACAACTTCGCGCAGATCCTTCGACGACTACCCACAGGAGAAGCATATTCATCAAGCGGCCATGCAACCCCCTTCAAGGTACAAGTAAATTTTGATATTCCATTATTTGAAGGACCGATAGATGCATATGTTGTAGATAAATCATTGAATCTTCTCGAAGGGTATTTTTCAGTCCAAAATTTTTTTGATAGGGAAAAGATCACTTTTTCACTCTTCAAGGTTGTTCCCCATGTTAAATACTGGTGGGATACTTACTCTGAGAAAAGGGTCATGGAGTAATATGCAATTTTTGTGGTGGCCCCTACCTGGGATTCCTTCCGGGACTCCATTAAAGAACAATACTACCATGTTGGAAGCTACGAGGACCAGTACACCAGATGGACCACCCTACGTCAAGAAAAGGACCAGACAGTACTAAATTTCACCAATATTTTCCATACCCTATGCACCAAATTGGGTATCAAAGAATCTTAGCGTCATCTGGTGCTCAAATACCGTGGTTGTTTTCATAGATACATTCAAACATAAATGGAGTTTCTGGACATCACCTCATTGGGCACGAATTATAGATACACTATCAAGATCAAGCATAAATTTAAGCAGAAAAAGTGAGAGTTCGGATTTGCAAACCCCTCACAGTCAAAGCAGGGAAAAGGCAGCCCCAACCCACACAACAAGGTACTAATTCAATATGGCCTCCCTCAGGACAACCAGTCCAATCTGCAACACAAGAAGGGCAATGAGAAGATGAAGAAGGACAAAGGAAAATGGTGTGAGTACCATAAAATCCCTTGGCACAACACCAAAGAATGTCACTCCAAGCAGTCCCTCATGGCCAAACTGAAGGCTTCTGAGTCAGAGGTCAATTCTGATTCTGAATCAAATACTAAAGGATGGAAGCATATTATCGATGTTGAACCCAGTGCCATTGTCCCTACCACCAAAGTCTGGCCAAGCGAACCAGAAGAACTAGAGGAAGGAGAACACCTCTTTCACTTGTAGATGTGGGTAAAGGGGGATCCGCTTCATTTCATTGTTGATAGCAGTATTCAGAAGAACCTGATTTTAGTAGAGGTCGTCAAGTGGTTGGACCTTCCAATGACACCGCACTCACATCCCTACACCATCGGATGGATTCACCAAGGATGATATTTTTGTGTCAGCCAACAGTGTCATCTGCCCTACAGCTTCAAGCCTTTCAAAGATGAGGTATTGTGTGATATTTCTCCCCTTGAAGTTTGTGATGTTATTTTAGGACAACCATATTTGTGGAAGAGTCATGTTGTGTATGAGTCTAGACCCCACAATGTTATTATTACTTTGGGTAGACAATTGTATAGGATACCAGAGGCAGCGTCGCCTACTGCTATTTCTTTCATCTCTGCTAAGAAATGCAGTAAGGTCATCTCAGAGACTGGGAAGTTTGTCTTCTTTGTCATTTGTGCTCACAGTAAGAAGAAGGTCACTGCCACATATTTGGCCTCTACACAGAGCCTCTCTTTGCAGCAGAAGCAAGTGGACGAGATCGTGGAAGAATACATAGACGTCTTCTCCTCATCTACATGGGTACCGACACACTGCCAAGTCAAGCATCCAATTGATATAACCCTCGGTGCACCTTTACCTAATGGACCAGTCTATCATCGTTCGCTGATGGAAAGTGATGAAATTAGGCAACAGATCCAAGAGATTATTCAAAATTGGAACATTAGACCCAGCTCCTCCCCTTGCTAAAGCCCGATTGTACTGTTGGTTATGGAGCCTGATTATCTTCTTGATTCAAAGGTCTTTTATTTTCAGTCGTGTTTATACCCCATGAAGTATTTACACCCTAGAAGTATGTACACTCTTCCACGTGGGGGAGTGGAGAGGGGCGGTACCATTTCCTTGTAAAAGTATATTGTAATTTCATTGTAAATATGGACCATTCATTATAAGGTCACAGATCTAACGGTAGAAATTATGTTAGGGTTTTTTCCCCTAGAAGGAAACCCTCTTTTATGAGGGAAATGTATTGCGGCTATGGATGATGGTGAGTATTGTATTCTAAGAGAGGAGACTGTGAAAGAAAGAAGAGGAAGTTACAGCGGGTTTTGTTGTAGGTTGTATCCCTTCATTTGTTGGATAATAATAAAGGAAGGACCTGAAAATTTCTCTGGTGGACGTAACCCACACTGGGTGAACCACGTAAATCTGTGTCTCTCTTGTATTGTGTATCTTCTATGTTTTGTTTCCGCATTTGTTTTATTTTATTTCTCCACGGTCCTGTTTTTTCTAACAACCAGTATCAAAGCGAAAGGTAACTCGCAGGAAAATAGGGTTCCTGGTTCGAGTGGGAGCAATGTCGGAAGATGGAAAGTTTAGGGTCGAGAAATTTAATGGCCAAAAATACTAGTTATGGAAGATGCATATGGAAGACTATTTATATCATAAGGATCTATTCCTACCATTGTACGGAATAGCAAAGAATTTGGCGGCTACGAAGGATGAAGAATGGGATATTCTTGACAAAAAGGCTCTAGGAACAATACGGCTAAGCCTGGAAGCGTCGGTGGCTTTCAATATTTCAAAAGAAAAGACAACGAATGGTTTGATGGACGCATTGGCCAAATTGTATGAAAAACCCTCAGCGTCCATTAAGGTATTTCTAATGAAGAGATTATTTAATATAAATATGTCGAAAGGTGGGTCTGTTGCAGATCATTTAAATGATTTTAATACGGTTACTAATCAACTAAGTTCTGTAAAAGTGGACTTTGATGATGAGGTCAAGGCTCTTCTAATCTTGTGCTCATTTCCAGAAAGTTGGAATAGCTTGGTCATGGTTGTAAGTAACTTTGTCTCTGGTTCAAATACTTTAAAATTTGATGATGTTGTTGGTATTATCCTTAGTGAGGAAATGCGAAGGAAAAGCACAGGTGAGACATCAGGAAATGCGTTGAACATGGAGAACGAGGGAAGACAAAAGGATAGAGGAAAGGGTTTCGGGAACTGTGGGAATTCTAGGAAGGCAAGATCCAAATCCAGACTTGGAAAGATAAAGTGCTGGAATTGTGGGAAGAAAGGACATCTGAAGAAAGACTGCAGAGCTCCAAAGAAACAAAGAGATGGACAGCAGGAGAGAAATCGGGAAGCAAATGTAACAGGTGATGTGTTAC
>ML816771.1:0-21912 GCA_009831015.1 Picea engelmannii | reverse complement strand
TGGGTAGTAGATTCAGGGGCTTCATTTCATTCCACACCCCATAGGAAACATTTTCTAGATTATGTTCAAGGTGATTTTGGACAGGTTCATTTGGGTGACGATGCACCATGCAAAATTGTTGGAATGGGAAAGGTAAAAATAAACCAGCGCAATGGAAACCAATGGTTGTTGAAAGAGGTAAGACATGTTCCAGATTTAAGGAAAAATATAATTTCAACAGGGTAGTTGTCAAGTGAAGGTTGTATATCCATATTTATAGATAAGACGTGGAAGGTCATCAAAGGATCATTGGTGATAGTGAAAGGAGAGAAGGTAGGTACATTGTATTTATGTACTGGTAATATTGAATCTTCTATCTCTTTAGCTTCTACAGGAGTGGATACAGCATTGTGGCATCATAGGCTTGGACACATGAGTGAGAAGGGGATGCAGATACTTCACAAAAGAAATTTGTTGCCAGATCTTAAACAAATTGATTTGGACTTCTGTGAGCATTGTGTTTATGGAAAATAGAAGAGAGTCAAATTTCTCAGAGTCGGAAAAGAAAAGAAGAGTGAAAGGTTAGAGCTTGTGCATACATATGTATGGGGACCATCTCAGGTATAATCTCTTGGTGGCTCTCATTATTATGTTACTTTTATTGATGATGTAACTAGAAAAAATTGGGTTTATTGCATTCGACAAAAATCTAATGTTTTTTATACTTTTAAGAAATGGAAATCTTTGGTTGAGAATGAGACAGGAAAAAAGTTGAAGTGTCTCAAATCAGATAATGCAAGTGAATATTGCAGCAAGGAGTTTGATGATTAATGTTCATACCATGGGATTCGTAGAGAGAAGACAGTTCCAAGAACACCACAAGAAAATGGTGTGTCAGAAAGGATGAATAGGACAATCATGGAGCGTACAAGGAGTATGAGATTGCATGTTGGTTTTTCCTTACAGTTTTGGGAAGATGATGTAGATATTGTTGTTTACTTAATAAACAGAGGACCTTCAATCTCTTTGAATGGTAGAATTACATAGGAGGAATGGACAGGAAAAAAGGTAAACTATTCTTTTTTTAAAACGTTCGGTTGTGAAGCATTTGTCCATATTGATAAAGAAAATAGAACAAAGCTTGAGGCTAAATCCAAGAAGTGTACCTTTATTGGATACAGTTTTAATGATTTTGTTTATCGCTTATGGGATTATGAAAATAACAAAATCATTAGGAGTAGAGATGTCATATTCAATGAGAAGGTCATGTACAAAGATTAGTTGCAGGGAAAGAAATAGGAAGAAGAAAAACAAGAATACACGGTGCTTGATGAGATCACTGAAAAAGAAATTCCAAAGGAACCTGAAAATCAAAATGTACAACAACAGGAGCAGCAGGTACCTCAAACACCTGCAAGTGTTGTTAGAAGATCTACTAGGTTAAGTATACCCCCTGAACGATACTCTCCTTCATTGTATTATTTATTGTTGATTGATTCTGGTGAACCCAGAATGTTATGAAGAGGCAATGCAGGTAGACACCAACAAGAAGTGGGAGCAAGTCATGAAAGAGGAAATGGATTCCTTGGAAAATAACTAGACATGGGACTTGGTTCAGTTGCCTATAGGAAAAAGAGCATTGCAGAATAAATGGGTTTACAAGTTGAAGGAAGAAGATGGAGGAGAAAAGCAGTACAAGACTAGACTTATTGTAAAGGGGTTTGCACAAAAGAAAGGTATATATTTTGATGAAATATTTTCTCCTGCTATTAAAATGACTTCAATTAGGACTATTTTAAGTCTTGTGGCAGTAGAAGATTTGCATCTTGAACAGTTAGATGTAAAAACATCTTTTCTCCATGGGGATTTGGAGGAAGAGATTTATATGCAGCAGCCACAGTGGTATGAGGTCAAAGGGAAGGAGAATTTGGTATGCAGGTTGAAGAAGAGCTTGTATGGCCTAAAGCAAGCTCCAAGGCAATGGTATTTGAAGTTTGATAGGTTTATGATAGAACAGGGTTATAGTAGATTTCATTCTGATCATTGTGTTTATTTTAAAAGGCTAGAAAATGGAAGCTATATTATCTTGCTAATGTATGTAGATGACATGCTTGTTGCAGGGTCTAATATGTAGGATATAAATATGCTCAAGAAGAAATTAGCCAATTCATTTGCGATGAAGGATTTGGGTGCTGCAAAGAAAATCCTTGGCATGAGAATAACAAGAGACGGGAAAAATCAAAAATTGGCATTGTCTCAGGGTGAGTACACAGAGAAGGTGTTGGAGAGGTTTAGAATGCAGAATGCAAAACCAGTTAGTACACCTTTGGCCATCCATTTAAAATTAACTAAGGAAATGTGTCCCAAGACACAAGAGGAGATAGAATACATGTCCAAGGTCCCTTGTTCATCAGCAGTTGGCAGCTTGATGTATGCAATGGTTTGCACAAGACCAAATATTGCACATGCAGTGGGAGTTGTGAGCAGATATATGAACAATCCAGGTAAAGAACATTGGGAGGCAGTAAAGTAGATTCTCAGGTATTTGAGAGGTACTACTACTCATGCATTATGTTTTAGAGGTTCAGACACTTTTCTACAGTGATATGTTGATTCAGATATGGCATGTGATAAAGACAACAGGAGGAGCACCACAAGGTATGTTTTTACTATAGGTGGAACAACAGTAAGTTGGATTTTGAAACTGCAAAAGGTTGTTGCACTTTCAACAATAGAGGCAGAGTATGTTGCTGCTACAGAGGCTAGTAAAGAGGTTATTTGGTTACAAAGGTTTATGGAGGAATTGGGAAAGAAGAAGGAGAATAGCAGGTTGTACTGTGACAGTGAGAGTGCAATTCATCTTGCAAAGAACTCAACCTTCCATTCGAATACTAAGCATATACAGTTGAGGTACCACTTCATACGATCCACCTTGGAAGTTGAACATTTGAAGTTGGAAAGATACACACTAGACAGAATCCTACATATATGTTAACAAAGGGAGTAACCAGAGAGAAACTGAGTTCCTGCTCAGTTTCAGTTGCTCTTCAAGAATGAAGATGAAGATGAGGAATTCGCCAGGTCCAAGAAGGTTCAAAGTCCAGCATATATATCAGTGGTGGAGTTGTTGAGATCAGTCTCCAAGTGGGAGATTGTTGGTTGTGGAGCCTGATTATCTTCCTGATTCAAAGGTCTTTTACTTTCAGCCGTGTTTATACCCCATGAAGTATTTACACCCCGGAAGTATGTAAAATCTTCCACGTGGGGGAGTGCAGAAGAGGGGGTACCCCCTATGCGGGGTCTGGGGGGGATATCCCCTTGGTTGGGGGGTCTGGGGAAAGCGGGCCCCCAGTGGGGGTTCAAGGGCAGCCTCCCCGGATGGGGGTTCAGGGGTGAAGCCCCCGAAGGAAAAATTGCCTTGTAAAAGTATATTGTAATTTCATTATAAGGTCGCAGATCTAACGGTAGAAATTATGTTAGGGTTTTTTGCCCTAGAAGGAAACCCTCTTTTATGAGGGAAATGTATTGCGGCTATGGATGATGGTGAGTATTAATTCTGAGAGAGGATACTGTGAGAGAAAGGTGAGGAATTTACAGTGGGTTTTTATGTAGGTTGTATCCCTTCATTTGTTGGATAATAATAAAGGAAGGACCTGGCAATTTCTCTGGTGGACATAGCCCACACTGGGTGAACCACGTAAATCTGTGTCTCTCTTGTATTGTGTATATTCTGTGTTTTTTTCCACATTTGTTTTATTTTATTTCTCCACGGTCCTATTTTTTCTAACATGTACTAGTGTAGAAGAAGGACGAGACGTGGCGACTATGCATTGATTACAGATCCCTAAACAAAATCACAGTCAGGAATCAATACCCCATTCCAAGGATTGATGACCTTCTTGACCAACTCAAGGGAGAAAATTTCTTCAGCACGATTGGCCTAAAGTTTGGCTACCACCAGGTTCCCATTGAACCAACTGATGTATGGAAGACAACCTTCAAATCTAAAGAATGTCTCTTCGAATGGCTAGTCATGCCCTTTTTCTTAACAAATGCACCAGCCACTTTCATGAGGTTGATGGATGATGTATTGAGACCCTTCACCAACTCCTTTGTGGTGGTATATTTGGATTACATCCTCATCTTTAGCAGGACGTGGGAGGAGAACATGCGGCATATTCAGCAGGTTTTGAGCACTCTGCGGCAACACAAGCTATATGCCAACTTGGAAAAATGTTGTTTGGTAATGAACAGGGTCCAATACTTGGGCTGCATTGTTGATGAGCATGGGGTACATGTTGATCCAGCTAATATCCAAGTCATATGTGACTTTCTAACCTCGACCCCGCTAACCGAGCTTTGGAGCTTCTTGGGACTAGCCAACTTCTACCGACGGTTTCATGTTGGGATTCTCCCATATTGCATGGGCCCTCAGCTAGGTGACCAAGGGAAATGATAGGGCCAAGTTCGTGTGGGGGAAGGAGCAACAATGAGAATTCGATGATCTGAAGCATCGATTGTGCTCAGCTCCAGTACTCTCCTTGCCCGATCTGCAACAACCATTCAAGATTGATACTGATGCATATGACTATGTTGTGGGCGCAATTCTCACTCAACAAGGGCATCTGATGGAATACCATAGTGAGACACTCTCTGAACCTATATGAAAATACCCCACCTATGACAAGGAAATTTATTCCATTGTAAAAGCATGTCGTCAAGGGAAACATTACATTCTGGAAAAAGAGACGATCATACACATTGATCACAAGCCTCTGCATTTCATACAAACATATGGAAAATTGCAAAAAATCACCATCAGAAGTGGTTCACCTACCTGCAACAGTTCCATCTCAACATAAAGTATAAGACAGGTATCTCCAATCGTGTCGTTGACTGCCTCAGTCAACCTCTTGTGGTTTCACTCACCATTGTGCTCCATTCCTATGAACATGAAGCATCTGAGTGGCCCCAACTTTATCAGCAAGATATGGACTTCGCCACCACCTATCATCTCTTGTGTACATGCGCAACTGTCACCAATTTTGACATTCACGACAGAATCTTATGCCACCTGGTCCATCTTTATGTTCCTACAAGAGAGCGTGCAAAGATGATTTAGGAATCCTACTACAGTCGGGTTCCAGGACATTTTTACATGGAGAAAATTGTGGTCGTTCTTCAGAAACGTTTTTTATTGGCCAAAAATTTGACAAGACGTCAGCAAGTATATTATATCTTACACTGCATGTTCCATTTCCAAGCCATCCATCAAGAAGCAATTCTTATACACCTGTCTTCCTATTTCTGAGAAGCCTTCGGAATCCATCTCAATGGATTACATGTCTGGCTTGTCATCCACCAAGCAAGGAAATGACTGTGTATTTGTGGTCGTTGATCGGTCTTCGAAGATGGCCATCCTCACATCCTGCAAGAACAATATCATAGGGGCAAGTACTATCAATCTCTTCTTCGAACGAGTGTGGGTCCACTTTGGGGTACCACAGACCATCATCTCTAACCGGGACAGCAAGTTTCTCATCACATTTTGGTTGAGTCTCTGTTGAACACCAAGCTCACAAAATCCATTGCTTTCCACCCCAAAAATGACATCCAAACAGAGGTATTCAATCAGATGATTCTACACATCATATGCATGTACAATTCTAAGAATCCACATACATGGGATGAGAGTCTCCCCTATGTTCAACAGAGTTAAAACAGGACTCTCCATAGCTCCACCAGTCATAAGCCCATTTCAGGTGGGTATGGGATTCCAACCGTTGGGACCCATTGATATTGCACTTCCTCTTACCACTGCACAGACAGACTCTTCCCATGATTAGTATGCGATCGAAAAATCCACCAGATTCATTGAGCGGATTCAACACATCTACCAATAGGTCTAAGAGATTTTGCAGAAATCCAATGCTAAGTACAAGCAACGCCATGATCAACACAGGGTACCACACTAATTTCAGATTGGTGAGAAAGTTTGGTTACATTTGCATAAGGAGTGTCTCATGGGGCCCCATCGGAAACTTCACCCACTTTGTTGTGGGCCTTACACTATCACCAAGGTTGTGGGTAGCAATGATTTTGAGATCAACACTCCACCCTTCCTTGGCTTGCATCCAGTGTTCAATGTGGACCTCCTTCGTCCATATTTTCCACCATTATTTGACACCTCAAAGATCGCAGAACAACTAACACCAATAGAGCTCAACCTTTCATACATGGAACAAGCCTCCACTGATCATATAGTGGACACACAGGTCAAGGGAACTCGCCAACAGAGGATCCAACTATATCGGGTTGTCAAGGAAGGGAAACTCCTACACCATGGAAAGTGGCTCACCTAGGGCCAAATCTAATAGAAGTTTCCTCACCTTATGGGGGAACTCAATGCAATGGATACCATTGCTTCCTAAGGGGGGAGGATTGATCCAGGTGGATATTGGTGGCCACCCACCTATACCAATTGGCTTCTCTTGTCTGTTTTTGTTCATCACGTTCTTTTGTACTTATTTCTAATTGTGGGTTCTACACTTCTGGGGTTGTCTGAAGCCCCACATATCCTCTAGGTGGATACTAGTGGCCTCTCGCCTAATCCAACAGGCTTATTTTTTATGTTTTCATGTCAACACATCTTGTTGTACTTCTAGGGTCGTTTTGGGGCCCTAAACGTTGTTTTTTTTGGCCCTAATGTGTAGCTCTTTGAAACACCTTTCCAACAGGCTATCACGCGCCTAAAACAGAGGTTGTATGCAAAATTTACGACCCTGGGAAGTTGAGGTACCAATTTACACCAACTTACCCATGGGGGGGCACATGACTTTTGGTGTTTCACCTTCTAGGGTTAGGTTTTTGGATTTCTAGGGTTTTGGAATTCATGAGTAATATCAAAAAGGCCTCTGGAGCCTCATTGTAATCCATTCAATGGATGTGTGTAGCATCCACATCTCTTCTCAAAGATAGATACCACCATTCAAGCAAGTGTTTCAGTTTTGTAGTTTTACAGTTTCATCCTATTTCATTATTCAATAGGAGATATTGTTCATTGGATATCTGTGGTATTCTTCATATCTCTATGTTTATTGTATTCATTCTGCTAATCAGATTGTTCTGCTCCTAAATCTGGATCAAAAACCCATACCAAGGAACCAAAGGAAAGAAAATACAAGAGATTGAGCACTTACCAAACCAACAAAGGAATATGGAAGAGATTGAATCCATATATGTCTTTGTCTCAAGTGATTAAGTAATACTTCAAATGGATCGGTCTTGCTAGCTAGTAGAAGTCTTGAACATTCACAACTAATATTTGATGCACCAAGAAAATAACCAAGAAAGAGAGATGATCCAGGTGGAAATCGGTGGCTACCCACCTATTCCACTGCCTCAAAACAAGGGTTTCCACCTTGGCATTTTTTCTATAACATTTCGAGTCCTAAACTTATGGGGTCGTTTTGAGGCCCTAAACAACGTTTTTTGGACCCGCCAAAGTCACATTATAATCTTTATCTTGAGTGTGATGGAAAAATTATTAGTCCTCGGATAGACCTTTCAAACTAGCTATCATTCGCCCCAAACGAAGATCATATGAAAATTTTACGCCCTTGGGAATTTGACATACAAATTTACCCCATCGAGACCCACATGAATTTTGGTGTTTCATATTTATGGGTTAGGGTTTTGGATTTTCTTTATGTTAAAAATGCCTCTAGAGCCTCATTAGAAACATCATCTTCTTCTTGTGAATGAGTGTAGCCATCACATCTCTTATCATAGATAAGCTTCCACCATTATAGCAAGTCATTCACTCTATAATTTTACAGTGTTTGTACATTCTCTCATTAATAAAAAAAAATTGCATTACTGTATATCTGTGTTTATTGAAATATTTTTGTGTATCTCACAATATCTCTGTATATTTCCTTTTTATATCTCTTCCTTCATTTTGTTCTAAAAAATAATCCAGATCAATGGTATCAAAGCAGGCTGCTCATTGTCGTTTCTTAGTACATGTCCCTGACGAGATCAGGGTACAGAGAGTTGGGTCTCGAGCTAGTTTCCCTTGAGGACAACCATTTTTGTCATCCCAATCGACCTCCCATGGTGAAATAAAAGAGAGACGTGGGAGCAGAAGATCCCATCAAGTTGTTGTTCATGGAAGCCCTCGTGCAACAGAGGAATGATATGTTGGAGAATTTTTCCCAAATCCTTCGAAGATTGTCAACAATAACATGTGTGTCTTCGTCAAGCAGTCACTTTGGAGATGCTACTCCATTCAAGGTACACGTTAATTTTTATATTCTCATATTTGAAGTTCATATCAATGCAGGTGCTTTGGGAAAATGGTTAAATTTGCTAGAAGGTTATTTATTTATTCACAATTTTTCCGATAGAGAAAATATCACCTTTGCGCTCCTCAAGGCTCTCCCATGTATCAAACATTGGTGGGAAAATTACTAGGAGAAAAAATCCATAGAGGAGTCTGGAATATTTGGGGCCAAGCACACTTGGGATTTGTTTATGGATGCAGTCAAGGAGCAATATTACCCCATGGGAAATTATGATGAACAGTACATGAGATGGACCACACTACATCAAAAGTGGAACCAAACAACGTCGGAGTTCACAAATACCTTCCATACCTTGTGCACCAAGATGGGTATCAAAGACTCTGAGCAATATCTGGTTTTGAAATACCGTGGGGCTCTACACAAGTACATCCAAACCGAAATGGAGTTTCTAGACATCTCTTCACAGGGAATTGCTTATAGATATGTTGTCAAAATCAAGCAGAAATTTAGGCAGCAGAACAAGCGAGAATCTGGGTCTACAAATCTGCAACAACCAAAGTATGGTAAAGGCAACCTTAACTCATAGAGAAGTCAACCTCAAGACAACCAGTCGAAACCACAGGAAAATAAGGGTAATGGTAAGATGAAGAAGGACACTAGGAAGTGGTGCGACTTCCACAAAATCCCTTGGCACAACAGTGATGAATGTCACTCGAAACAGTCATTGGTGGCTGAGCTCAAAAAACTAGAGTCAAGCCCTGAATCATACTTTTATTCAAACACTAATAAAAGAAGATAGATAATTGATGCAGTACCCATTTCCACTGGCGCGACCAAAACAATCCAACCATAAGAACCAGAGGATCCTGAGAAGGGGGAGTGCCTTTTCCATTCATAGATGTGGGTGAAGGGAACCCCGTTGCATTTCAATGTTGATAGAGGAAGCCAGAAGAACCTCATCTCAGCAGAGGTCATCAAGCAGTTGGATTTGCCAACAACATCACATCTGCAGCCATAAAACATTGGATGGCTCTGCCAAGGACGAGATCTTTGTGTCAGCCAACAATGTTGCCTATCATATGGCATCATGACCTTCAAGGATGAGGTATTGTGTGATGTTTCCCCACTAGAAGTCTGTTATATTCTGTTAGGCCGACTATATATGTGGATGTGTCATGTTGTTTATGAGTCTCGACCCTGTAGCGTCATTGTTACTCTGGGGGGTCATCCCTACAGGATACCAGAGGTAGTTCTGACTACTATACCGACAAAACCATGCAGCAAAGTAATCTCTCATACCACAAAGTTTATCCTCTTCACAACTTGGTCAGAAGAGAATGACACTGCAACCACTTCAGCCTCATCCCAAAACCCTTATATCCAATAGAAGCAGATCAACAAGATTGTAGAAGAGCACCAAGATATTCCTACTACATCTTCACCGAAAAATTCCTCCCACGCTCTAGCAGATCATGCAAACAAATTGATTAAACAGATCGAACCCCTCCAACAACAGGTTCCTAAAAGTATTCAACAAGCTAATCAGGGCATCTTCTTCAGCAAGGGAAGCAACTCACCAAGGTTCAAATTCAACAAAATATTCCCCAGGAACTTCATGAAATGGAGACCTTTGATTCCTAAGAGGGGAGGATTGATCCAGGTGGAAATTGGTGGCCTCCCACCTATTCCACTGGCTCAAAACAAGGGTTTCCACCTTGGCAGTTTTTCTACAACATTTTGAGTCATAAACTTCTGGGGTCATTTTGAGGCCCTAAACAACGTTTTTGGGACTCGCCATAGTCACACTATAGGATTTAGCTAGAGTGTGATGGAAAAATGTGTATTCCTCGGATAGACCTTTCAAACTAGTTATCGTGAACCCCAAACGAAGATCGTATGCAAAAGGTATGCCCTTGGGAAGTTGACGTACCAACTTACCCCATCAAGGCCCACATGAATTTTGGTGTTTTATCTTCCGGGGCTAGGGTTTGGGATTTTCTTTATGTTAAAAAGGCCTCTAGAGCCTCGTTGTAAACATCATTTTCTTCTTGTGAATGAGCGTAGACATCACATCTCTTCTCAAAGATAAGCTACCGCCATTCTAGTGAGTCATTCACTCTGTAATTTTACAATTTATGTACATTCTCTCATTAATAAAAAAAAAATGTGCATTATTGTATCTCTGTGTTTATTGCAATATTTCTATGTATCTTGAAATATCTTTGTATATTTCATTGTTATATCTATGCCTTTGTTTTGTTCTCAAAAATAATCTGAATCAAGAGAGCTCCAAAATTGACACCAGCACCTTCAAAATATTTTCACCAATTTGTATTCACAAATGATGTCCAACAACAACAACAATTTATAATGAGAGGAGAGCCTCTATTTATAGAGTAGGCTTTTACATCCTTCTCATTATTTATTACTTATTTTTCCCTAAAATCGGCCTAGGAGAATTACAAAAGAATATTTTTCATTCACACAAAGAAGGAGACTAAGTCAAAAAAAGTAAAACATCTCATATGTACCTAAAACCCTCATGAGAAGGGGATGTCCCACTAAAGGAAGGGACAATTTGCTTAATTAGCTCAACATTCCATTGAATATGTGTGCCTCAAGCCTAAAAAATTGGTGTAGTAACATCCCATGCAAGTAATGTGCCAACTTCTATCCTTCGTTTGTGGAACAACCTCATGGAAAGGGTGGAAGAGGTCCCAAAAGTAGATGACTCCTCTAAATATGCTCAAGAATGCTCAAATGATGTCTCCAAGGTGTGACCATGTCCTCATATCAAGTAAAAATCCTCCACAAGACATGGAAAACCACCCCTCAACCCAAATTAAGTCAAATAAATACCCCACAACTATCATAATTCCCACACATGTGGGTCAACCCTCAAATAATGCATAAAATATATCAAAAAGTGATGAAATAAGGGGGAACTCTATAATATTCAATGTGGAATGCGTAGATGTGGACAATGAAAATTAGAATAGCCTAAATTTTCCTCGAAGGATGTGAGACTTCCTCGGGAAATGTGAAACTAAATGAGAATCCACATAATCATCTCTAATAGTAGATGGACAAAGTGCGATGAATACATAATTTAGGGATCTATGCTTAAGAAATATAAGTGTTATATACATAGGTGTGACAACCTTTATAAATAGAAACACTTTTACATCATATACAAAGAAGTGAGAGAGACTGGTAGCTCCCCTAGATAATGTGTCCCAGTAGATACAACTCAAGATGGTCACATACCTACCCAAATCATAAATTATCGACATGATGAAGAGTTACATACCTACCCAAATCATAAATTACCAACATGATGAAGAGTTACTATTGTTGTCTAGGGATTAAATGCATGCATTCAAGAAGAGAGCTACATTATAGCAAGAATATTAGGAACACCCATGTAACTCAAGAAAGAAGAGAAGTATTTGGGAATGTTAACCAACTGCCTTAGTATTCCTTCTTCAATAGTATTTATACATTAGAGAAATGGTCAGAGCATCTGTACCCGCTCTCCTTTACTTAACTTATACATTTACTTCTTGTACTTAATTTATTACCTTGTCACATATGCTCATATCTCCCCCACACCCAAATCCTTGCTCATCCCGAGCAAGTTTGAAACAACATCTTGGGTATCTACTCTTGCAGAAGTATCTTTATTTTGCATCAACGCATCAACCATGCATATTGGTCTACATAGGTAAATCGTTAGAAACAACCACCAACTGTATAGGAAGATACAAGTATACAAGGTTCTACCGTGACTTGTTACTCTTTGGTCTCCGTCTTCAATATGGTAGGTGCCTATGTAGTCAAAGAGCCTTCATTCCCTCCACCTTGTACCTACACAACACCCTATGGTGGATCCACATGCTTTGACGAATCTACCATCTCTCCTTTTTTTGGCTTCTAAGGTCACAAACCAGGGAATGTTCCACAACTATTATACTAGGGGGCTTAATTAGTTCGATCATTCTTGTGTCATCATTTTTCCTTTTAAGCTCTTGTGTGTGTATTTCATGAGATGTTTCTTTCTTAAATGCATTATTATTTTGTTTAATCTCTTCTTCTGCTTGGTCCTTATTATATTCTCTCACTGGATCATGCTATGTGTCAACTATGTTTGCTCTGCTACTATGAATCATGGTTGTGCTTCTTTATTCTTTCAGATCTTTGGGAATGTATGGAGTCTGCATTTTACATTACATAAAGGACAAATCAGACTATGACTCAACTAATACTTTGTGCATGCGACTCAATGGAATTTATTATGTCTCTATACTAAAATAAAAAGACTTTTTTTTTACGATACCGAGCTTTTACAGACTCGATTAAATGTTATCGATTAGATATCAACTAACATCAACAAGAAACTGATCTCATCGGCTAGAAACCGACTTACATTACATAGGTGGAGGGGATAACCTACCTTTGAATATGCACGTTTAACCCCTTCATTTCTTTAGACTCCACTTCTGACTCAGATCATGACTGAGGTAGATGAATCTAACTCACTTGACAACATTAATATTTCTTCTTTTTTTTCGACTGACTCAAATATAAATTTGACTCGACTATAAACTATATTGACTCAAATTATCCTTCATATAACTCTTTTCCAAAAAAAAATTAAAGAAAACAACTCCATATATTGACTTATTTGACACACTTTTACAAGATTTTATTACAAACTTTTGACCTTTCCAAAGACACTTGAAGGTCATAAATTAATAAATTAATAAGATGACATAATATAAAACTACCACATAAATTAATAAGATGACATCAACCCAGTGCTTTTGCTAGCATCCTTATTTCTCTTCCCAAGGTGCACAAGTCAAAATAATGTGTATATGCTTCTCAACCCACTTTATGTGGGTTGCTTGAGTATCTCTAACTATTATTCTCATTCATTTATTTCCAATGTATTACAAAACTAAAACACAAAATGGAAGGTGGGTGTTCATAGAATGAAGTAAACAACAGATTGCAACACAATCCATCATCTTTGCAACATGCAGATATACTTGTACTAATTAATAATAATGCAACTTTGAACATCATCAACCAACAACTTTATAACACTCAAAACATTAGAAGTTAGGGGTGACGATGGCTTTGACATTGGTACTCACAACTTGGGATGTTGGGCATGGACTCGGAGTAGTCATCATCATCAAACTCACCACTTGGGTTGTTGCGCATGGGCTCAGAGAAGTCATCATCGTAGAACTCACCACATGGGTTCATGATATTTATAATCCCATAATATCCTTTTTCCATTATTATCACTGCAATTGCACTCAGCATTCCAATTTTTTATCTTTGAATCCAGATGATACCACACCCATGCCACCGCCATCCACATCATGGGATCAATAATTGAGTTGTCTATATGAATGAACAAAGGAAATTTGTGGCCGCTAGTTTGTAGAAAATAAATACAATACATTACCTCAAATGCTTCTTGGATTCAACTTGATAAACTATAGCTGCAGTGTGCAGGTCTTGGAAATGGGAAATGAAAATGGTTACCAAGTCGACGAGAATGCCAACGTAATCAACCTCTGACTCAACGTAAGTCCTCCATTTTTTCATGCAGGCATATTTTAGGATTTTCCATTCCACTGTAGAGTTATTCATTATCTATATCGTTGAAATGCAAACAACTTATCGCGTAGAAAGTGATTTGAACTGTAGTAAAGCAGAACAACTCCAGGATTCTTCTAAGAGGGTTGCTCCAAGATCCTCTTCAATGCAATGTTTTTTTGTTTCCATGAGCATCTCAAACAAATTGTCCCGGTTTAAGTCAACAAGTCATACAACAACAAAACCAGAATTTTGTAGTCCAGGGAATAAATCCATGCATTCAAGAAGAGAGTTACATTATAGCAAAAATATTAGGAACACATAACTCAAGAAAGAAGAGAAGTTATTGGGAAGGTTAACCAATCGCTTTAGTATTCCTTCTTCAAGAGTATTTATACTTTGGAGAAATGGTTGGAGCTGTTGTACCGTCTCCAACTAATCATTTGTTAAGTTCTTTTATTTGACTTATACATTTACTTCTTGTACTTACTTTCTTACATATGTTCATATATTATCTCATGCTAATGTTTAATGTATGATGTATGATGATTGTTATAAGGTCCTAAGTGGCCTCCAAGAGTTACCAACATCAAGAAGAAATCAACCAAAGCTATAAAATAATTTCCTATCTTAAAATGGGAAATAAAGGGATGAGCAATGACCGACCACAAGGGGTCTAGAGATACTATATAGCCCCCCACCAATACATAGAACATCCTAACATAGTCTAATACAATACATGAGTACAAATACAATCACACATTTGGCTCATCATGATACAATGATGCACATAGTATTCTCATATGATGGTCCACATTTAGTGAAAAAATGTAGGGTACATTGAAGTGAATCTAAGGTGTAAAAACTAGCTCCAACTCGAGGATATGTGCTCATCTCGAGAGTGCATGAGAACTCCAGAATCTACAAAACCTATAGACCTAAACATTCTCAACCAATGGATGTCAAATATGGGGGAGGGTGAAGACACAATTTCCTTTCCCATTCCCTAAGAGAAATAAATTCACATGTAAATGAAATATACCCAAGCACATAGTAGCACCATATCTCAGAAAAAATATGTACATGTAAGCAACATTTTACTTTTTAATCTAAAAAAAATGAAATGCAAAAATCAATAAAATGAAACAAACAAGTAAGAAAGGTTAAGAAACTTACTATAGCACAAAGATGCCCCATGGCATCATATATTACCTTGATAGAACATTTCCAGAACTTGCCCATTCATGGGAAAAGGCACTCACTCTCCATCCAGATGACTAAGATAGAAAGAATTGTTACCTATAAAATCTTCAATTTTGTACGGACCCAACCAAATAATTTTGAACTTACCATGTTTACCTATCTTTTAATTTATTTTGTTCCGCATGAGAACAAGATCACCTTTCTAGAAATTTTTTGGGTGAGCCTTATTGTCAGACTTTGTCTTCATATTTTCCTGAGTCTTTACTATATTATCAAAGGTGCATATTTGATTCTCATCAAGATCAATCAATTGGTTGATTATATTTTTCACTGCATCTTGATCGGATGAGAATTGTTGCATTAACTTGTAAATTGAGATACTCAAGTGAATTGGCAATGTCGCTGTAACACCCCCTCTCTAAACCCCAAGTATATGTAATTAATCATGATTGGTGATTTCCATACAATGCCATGTAATTATTGTAAATATTGCTTAATTGTAAATTCCAAAATCGATTGTGGGGTGAAGCCTTGAAGTATTGGCCATGATACCACTAAGGGAAAGAGTGAGAAAAAGTTCAAGTCGATTAAAATTTTTGTTTCATGGAAATAGGCATCACCATATAAATTTAGTTTTAAGTTCAACCTATTTACACAATAGAATTTGAATATTTATATGTTATACTAGCATCATCTAAATCCCTTGAAGCAATTTTGTACTCAAATCCTTCATAATAAGTGAAATTTTTTGCAACTAACATTATGTAGCCATAGCCCTAGCAAGGAATTAGAGAATTGAGTAACATAGCCCTTTCAAGGAATTAGAGAATTTAGTAGTTAACAAGTTTTTTCTTCAAAATTGTTTCATTGACACTATTACTCATTGTGCACAATACTTTTCACAATCACGTATCTTAAGAAAATAGAGAAATCCTAAAGAGTTTTCTAGAAAAGAACCTAGTCATTATAATATATAAAAAAACTTGTAAAAGCATATGCAAATGCTCTCTGCACTTAATCCCATGACCAACCTCCACGTCACATTTTTTTCTTTTGTTATACAATTGGTCAGCGTAATTTCAACATCTTAGTGATGATAGTCAAAACATTAGAAAGTATCGAAACTAATGCAATCATGTTGAAAAAATGTTGGACTTTAGACGTCTAATATGACGATATTGCAACATACCAGATGATTATCAGAGTTGTTGAAAGATGCCATGTGGCATTCTATATGTTCTAAGAATGTAAAAATTGTGATGATACGAGGTTGAAGTTGCAATGTAATTTCGTCATTCATAGGTCGAAATTGCGATGATATAATGTCAAGGTTACAATGAAATCTCATTGCAAATGTGTTGAAATTTCGACATTCTCATAGGTCATTGAAATTTTTCAAGCATGACACGTGGCACTAAATGAATCAAAATTATGGTAATTGTAAATATATGTTCCAATTGCAATGAACATTATCTAATGATAAAAAAAAAAATTTATTTCGTCAGTATTGTGACAACATGAACATCATTACAATGTTGAAATTTGTATCCAAATATAGTAATGAATATTAGTATGTGGAGTTGGTTTAATATTAAGAGACAAACTTTAAGATTTGTTATGTGTTTTTTATTCATTCTTAAATTGTGTCTTGGGAAAGAGATGGGAAGGCTTTTCACCTAGAGAAATAAGTCGAGGAAGAGAGGACTAGCTCACCATGGTTTTTTTTTTGGAGGATCCTGAAAACACTAGAGGAAGAATGATTTTTTATAGATCTTCAATGGAAGGTTAAATGGATGGTTAATGATCTATTCACTAGCATGTTTAAGAAGTTCACTTGGTAGATAATTCTTCTAGGGTAAGACCTCCAACAAATGACTTCATTCATTTCTAAGGTACTCAAGGTTGTTAGTTTGATGGACATTGACTACATACTCAAGACGTTGATCACAACTGAGGAACACTCACCATAAAACATAATTTTGTTGGAAAATCCACTAAAGGAGACCAACATCATTCGCCTAAACATGCATGGGAAAATTGATCAAATCCAAAAATTATTGAATAATGAATCTAATAAGTCAATTTATGTTTGAGCAACTTGATTCTCAAGATAAGGCTCATGTTTTCACTATGATATCAAATATAATAATAATAATAATAATTTATGTTTAAGGTCGTGGCCAAGCCAGACACCAAATTGGTTTATGAGGCCCCACTCTGCCCATTGATTTTTACTGGTAAAGTCTACGAAGGTATACATACCCTACCCCCCTCTGGATTTGAACTTGTGATCTCTTAGGAGGAAACACATGTTCTTAACCATTATGATTGTGTTTGGTAATTTAAAAGTTTTATCTAAAATGGATCAAAAATCCAATTCTAGTCCTAAGAGGATAAGAAAATGAAATTGAAAAAGTATAAATGTGCCAAAAAAAAAAAAAACTAATTTTGATGGTTTGAGGACCAAGAATTCATGTAATATATGATGATGGTTTTTATCGTCCCCTGACACTAATAAGGTCAGAAAACAAATAAATGTAACGACTTTAATTATTCTTTGGAATTTCATTCGTATATTTTAAAATGGCAAATATGAAAGTAGCGAGGTCATTATAGTTTTTGTAAACCAGGAGAACATGAAGAGTAACAAAGTTATAGTTTTCGTAAGCTAAGAGAACATGAAGAGTAATGAAGTTATGAAACTGGGTAAACTTATGACTTACATTATTAAAGGTAGGGAAAGTTTTAAAAAAATGATGTTCATTCTCAACCTATTTTGTGAAAAAAAAAATTACAAATCCATTCATCCTGAAGTGTTTTTGGGTTAGTTCAACAAAGAGTTTCAATATGGAGATCACGAGCATTGGTCATGATTCTGGCAATATTGATTTTATTCTTTAATCTTATGATGTTGGAGAAATATTTATAATTAGACAAATTTGGATTGATCAAACCTTTGTAATATTTCAGCTTCCTCTTATTAATTATTCATTATTGTTCCAAATCTTATATACAAACTTTCTAGGGATGCCAAAGTTAATATTATCAATGTTATTAATTGTAGTGTCTTCTTCTATGTTCCAATAGATAAGTTGTGTTGTGTATTGTCTTCTTCTTCTAGGCCAACCTCTTTTGACCTTGTGGTGTTTATTGCTCATACTATGAGAAAAACAAGGATCATATCCTTGTTCAACTTGAGAAATTTATGTTTATATTTTAAATCTGATCATGGCTTTAGACTCCACAAAAGCGCATCTATCTTCAATCAAGAGAATTGGGTAAGGAATGTTGCATTTAATTTTAAAAATATAGGTTATAAATGTAATTTGGTTTGTGCATTTTTATTATGAGTCTCAAGAGAGATGTTGCAAACCCAAACTTCAAATAAGTAAAGAATAATTGGAACCAAAGTGTTGATAATGATTTTTGTCTTATCATGATCCTAGAGTTCAACATTTCTACATTTGTTTTCAAGACCATTACATGTTTTCCAAGCACTAATGATTATTTTCTCAACGTTGTTGTCCTAGTTTAAATCACAATTGAAATCAATGCATAAATATCAGTAATATTTTCTCAACATTGTGGTCCTAATTTAAATCGCAATTGAAATCATGCATAAATATCAGTAAGATTGTACCTCTTCAAGGGTGTTATCACCATACAAAATTGGAGGGTAAATTATTTTCTTATATTTGAATTTCATAACCTAGATTGTATCAATATTAATGGTAATCTAGTAATTTTTATAGAAACACTACATCTTCAATAATTTTCCCAAGAACAATATCATCGACATATAAAACCCTAATGACAATGAATCCAACCATGTTAGCCAATACACCCCACCTCTAAATATTTCTCCATTATATCGATGTAGATTCCAAGAGGGTGTGAGAAAGGGAGCACCCTTGCTTAAAAACTATGTTACAATTCATGTCCATAGGCCATTTAGATTACATTTTATCTTAGAAATAATCTTTTCATAGAGCCTAATCACAATAATAGAAATCTTGGGAAGAATACATATGTGTTCATGTGATATGTCTTGCAATCAAAGTTTACTTTGTCTTAGATAATTAGGTATGTGTTGCAAGTGAATTAAGGAAATGTAATGTAATGGTTTGATTTACTCAAAATTGATTAAGTATTTCTTAAATAGTAATGGCCAAAGAACTTAACAAATATATGCATTTTGTTGTATTTGATCACTTCTCCAAATACCTCTATAAAGGATCACATATAAGACTTGACAATCCTTTCGGAGGTAAATCTTAGAAGGTAATCAAAGAGAAAAATCCCCCACTATTGTCTGCCCAAAAATCTAGGAAAAGGGGTGGTAGGAGTGGGGGACATCATCCTTTATCCTAAGGGACATCTGGAAACAACCCTGGTTTTGGGTCTAAGGAAGTCCACAAACAATAAATATGAAGCATACACTCTTCTCCAAGGTCTTTTTCTAGAAAATGAAACCAAAACAAAGAGATCGATCATATTTGGTGACTCAAGAATAATCATCAACTTGCTGATCTCGAAATTAATTCCTTCTGATAAAAAATTAGTATCTATTATAAGTCGAATTCAAAAGGAGGTTTGCAAACTCCAAAAGGTTTTCTTCTATCAAGTGCTAAGATAGCATAACCAACATGTTGATTCCTTATCTAATGAGGCCACTACACTCAAAATGGGGGTTCTCTAGAAAAATAGGGGTATGCAACATCAAGAAATACCTTAATTTTTATAGGCCTATGGTCATGGAGATACATTACATCAAAATTAATCAACATATGTCACATCACCACCATCATTTGACTCTAAGAAAGGGACCAAGATAAGAAAGGAATCCCCCCCCCTCCAAACTTCATGTATGAATGCAATTAATCTTGGCTAGCTTCTTGAACCATCCTTTGTGATTTATTAGGGGAAAGGCGGGATAATGGAGAATTGCATGGGAGGAACAAGTAGCACAGCTTGGAGGAAAGTTGTTTAGAATTGGAAATTTTACCTTGTAAGAATTCCCCTCGACCTCTGGATTGTGTATTGGAACTTATTTTGTTGATTAAAGCTTCAAGGTATGTTTAATGCATATTCATGTTTTCATTCTGACACTTGGAAATCTACTGGGTGTTTGGTATGTTGATCTTTTTGCAATCCTAGTTTTTGTTTGTTGATTGTCCTTTTTTTTTTTTTTTCTCTGGTCTCGGTGATTCATGGAAATTTGGTGCTCTAGCCTCCCTGTTGTGTGGTCTTTGGTGCAGTGGGATGGTTAATCTTGTGCTCTATAATCTGGGTTTTCTCTAGCCAAATTTATTTGGGTGGTAGTCTTGTTCTATCAGTCAAACTCAGGAAATTGATTGGGATTGGTAGTGTAGCCCTTCTCTATGTGAATTCTCCATGGATTATTAGGAAGCTCAGGATTTTTTTATGGTTTTTAGAATACATGAGGAATCGATCCAAAACAACAAAACCTCACTTTTTTTTGTGACTACCAAAGTCCATGAAAATGAGCATCATTGCACATCTTAGGATGATCCAAATTGGATATTTGTCAAACTTTTTTGTAAATTTTGGAATAATCATGTAATGTTTTGTTTTATTTATTTTGTCCTTTTGGAAAATTTGGAAGTGGAAATGAACCATTGTGATGATTGAGATTCCAAATGCATCTCATTAAAACTAAAGGCTATAGTGAATAATCGAGAATGCAAGAAGAACTTGGGAGAACGATAGAAGAAATAAGAGCCTGAGAGTGCAACTTGCTCGAAGTTCAATGGATAAAGGAGTCAAGGAGCCTGTCCATGCTAAGCGAAGGTGTCTATGAACCATGGTTATCTCTGATTTTGGTCTCCTAGTGAGTAACAATGCATGATATTTTGATCATGAATTGCTCACACCTTTATAATGAATTCTTCGAGTATAATAAATCTCCATTCATTCTAGTTTTCCATGTTCCATTTTCCTATGTGTAATCATCTTCATGGGGTCTAATTATGGACTTGGTTCGATTTTGATTTATTGGGAGCTGTGTGAACTCCAAAAAAAAGTATTGCATTGAACGTTGTTGATTTACACATCATCATGTAGGTTTGATCGCTAGTATAAAACTCACTTCCTCCAGCACCACACATTGTATACTAAGAAAACCATCTCTCTCAATGGTTTAACACCTGTCAACCTATGTATTGACCCCCTATCATATCCTACACACCCAAGGTCATAAAATGCACTCAATGGTTTAACACCTCTCAACCTGTGTATTGACCTCCCTATCATATCCTGCACACCCAAGGTCATAAAATGCAGAGGCAACAATGAATTCCCTAGGAATGGGGACATTGCGTTGACTTAGAAATGTCCACATCGATTTAAGGGAGGTTGGGTGTGGTTATGTCTTTTATCTTGTGCCCCATGTCTAGTAGGCACCATATTCACTTACACTTAGTGATTTGATGAGTTCGGGCATATTGTTTCTTGTATTATTTCACCTCGCGCCTGGTATACACTATATTCCTTCATCTTGGATGTCCACATTGTGAAGAAGGGAGGTTCTCCTGCCATAGATTACCAGACATATTTCATTGGTTTTTTGTAGTTTGAATACTAACCATCCATCATTTTTCATATGCCTAGGTAGGCCTACAAGGATTTACAATCAGCTTCTGAAACTTGGCATTGATTGTTGCAGTACATGTTGGTGTAGAAATCAAATTGGTTTATATTATACTCACCTTATATACATACAATGTGTCTAATGATTTGGTGGAGAATAAACCTATAGCAGTCCATTTTCTAGACCCTAGTGCATCATTTA
>ML816770.1:53143-79916 GCA_009831015.1 Picea engelmannii | reverse complement strand
AACGAAGAACTCAAGGTCATATCTCACAATACGTTCATCCACTTGTGCGCACACTTATCAACATCTATCCAAACAAAATTTTAGTTTTATAAATAAGGTTAAACCTTTAAATGTGAAAAGAAAAGAAATCAAGAATTATCACATTACACGTTTTAAGGGTTGGTCCAAAAGGGGATACTTTGGCAGATAAGACACTAAACGAAATTAAAATTTTATAAAGAAGGATATAATTGCACGACTGATCTAAAAACTTCTATTTACTTACATAACTTATAGCGTTGATGCATTTATTGAAATAAAACGTTGATATATTTAAGTGGTAGACTGAAAACATGGATAGAGTTAAACGTGACATGATTAAACTTTGACATAAATACTGAATGATAAAATAGTAGAATTTCTATCAAGTAACTACAGAATAATATAATAGCAGAATTGCTATCAAGTTGGCAGTAGATAAAACCGTTGATGTACAGGAACGCTGCACGCGAATACCCAACAATTATTCACCTACAAAATGTTGTCGATGCATGCCACACTGTCTGTCCATAATGTTGTCAGTAACAATGAAGATTAAGTTGTCTGCTAGAATGCTATGGTATCCTTGCAGGCGCTGCCAACCATCCATATTGATATATATGGAAGGCATTACTGAATCCGAGAAGATCACTGTCAACAATGCGTAAGGTAGTCTAACATAAAGTTACGGTATTTACGGTGTAGGATCAGGGTGAAAGGCCTGGTAAAAGAATTTAAAACGCTACCACTTTAACACGCTACAAAATTTAAAAGCCAGGTAACAAGATAATCGTGATTCATGTAATGGTTATTCACAACCTAGAATCACTATTCACATAATCACTAATCATGTGATATATCATAATATTGTTGTTGGTAAAACCGATAATCTCTAGTCTCAACACTAAAGTTATCGTCTGATTGTTACACGAAAAACCCCTAAGAAAGTGCAGTCAAAACACTGTCATAAACCAAAATATTTGTTGTCAAGTTTAATGGTAATAACACAACAACAATAACAATAATACCACAATAAAATGTAATAAATATTTCAGTCCATTAAGTTTGCGGTCAAAACAAATAAAGTTTCTGTCAAGTTTACATGGAATAATACTATAGAATAAATATATATAAGGTCGTTGTCATGCACAACATTCCACCCAACAATTACCACACAACGATAGCTTCACAATCTCAAACGTAGCTGTTCACAACCATCACACACAACTTACTACAGATTATTTAATTTCACAGTAATATATATCACATTCATCACAGGCTATGTAAATTCGCAGTAATACAGATTATTTTAATTCGCAGTAATATATATCAAAGTCATCACAGGGTATGTAAATTTGCAGTAATACATGTCTAAAACGTAGAGTAATTAACCGATAAATCTGTCATTGAAATCTATGACATCAGAGAGGTCATTTAAAAAAAAAACGCAGAGGTCCTTTCATAACAACGCAAAGGGAATTTCATTAAAAACGCAGAGGAAAATTCATTAAAACACAGAGATCAATCATCAAAATGCAGAGGAGATTTCAGTAAAAACGCAGAGGAAAATAAGAGGATCATGGAAGGTAAGGATAAACAATCGCAGAATTACTCAATCACAAAAAGTGCAAGGCAAACCATCAACCAGGAACAATCAACAGGGGTAGATAGTTGGGCAAAAACATCCTTCGCTCATCATCCACACACAGAAAAGCAAGGAGTTAGGATCTATAGGTCTATTAACACTGAAGTGACAACTGTTGATCCGGCTCCTGGTCGACTACTCAGGTGTGGACTGATGATCTGGGGATGAGGACAAAGTAAAGCACAACTCTTCACAATAAATCAATAAAACCAATAGGTCAGTCATGTCATACAGGGATCGAATGCTAAGGGAATCAAGTCAAGCAATGATCTTAAGTCTATGGGGAAATTAATTTCTCGATTACATCGCTAAGTCAAACACTTTTCTACACAATTAAAACTACATAAATGAAAGCACCAGATCAATAGTAATCTACTATGAAAAATGAAAGCTTGCGTACCGTAGCCCAAGGTGATCGCTCCAAGTCAATGTCCCATGCGCTCCGTGAAGCTCCCACTTACCGACCATTATGACTTCACCGGTACTTCCCAGCCAATTCTAGGGGTACTTTTCTTTCCCCTTAGCCCCTCGAGCTGCAAAGGGGCCACACATATTGAACCAGAGAACAACTAGCTCCTAGCTCACCTTGCAAGGTCGAGCTACCACTCCTCATCGAGCTGGGTATACCAACTCCCAAAGATAAGTCAGTCAAGTCAAAAATTCTGCAGTGTAATGTTACACATAACAACCGAGATCCATACTCCTCCTCCTCCACCCTTTATAAAGATTTTCTAAGAGATTTATTTCTCAAATTCCCATTTAATTTAATTTCTAATAATTTAATTCAGAAAAATACTCCCCGTACATGTGTCACCCATCCCCTTCGTTGCACTAGAAATTAATTTCTTTAATTATTTAATTACTCCTATTTCCCTCACCCACCTAAAAACATTCCTAGAATCGCTCCTAGGTGTCCCCATATTCCCTCACACAATTTAATGACTTACCCCTTACTACTTTACTAGTTGAGTTCAATTTATAAAGTTCTTAAAGGCAAGATACCTTGCTAAGTTAGTCAATCTGCTTTTTCCTTATGTTTCCCCCTTTTTCCCTTAGTTTCCTAATTCTTTTAAATTTCCCTCTTTCCCTTTTTATCTAAAACTCAAATTATCAAGTGTAGGAAATTACCCCTTTTCCCCTTTTTATTTTTTTATTAATAATTTTTTAACTAGCATATGTAACAAAACCAGTAATTCCCCCCTTTTTAAAATTTAATCCCCCAAAGTAATTTGATTTTAATAATTTAATTGAGTTTCTTACCCCCCTTTTGTCACATGTTTAAAGATGATTATTATTTTTTTTATTTTTTTACCACAAGTATTACTTTAGACCTAGATTTTAATTTCCGAGGCTAGGCGACATTTTAATTAGGGAAAAAAATGTTTTTTAAACTTTCTCATCACATCATTACTTGTAAGGCCATTTAGGTTTATTCACTTATTAGTTAACAATGCGACGTGCCATTCATGACGCACTAGGTGCTCCAAGGGTGCCACTTGCCTCATTCTGTTTCCCTTGCATGACGTGCCCTTCAGGTTGCACTATGTTCTTCAAGGGTGCCACTCACCTCATTCTGTTTCCCTTGTGCGACGTGCCCTTCAGAATGCACTATGTGCTCCAAGGGTACCACTCACCTCTTTCTATTTCCCTTTCACGACGTGCCCTTCAGGACGCACTACGTGCTCCAAGGGTGCCACTTGCCTCTTTATGTTTCCCTTGCGTGGCGTGCCCTTCAAGACGCACTACTTGCTCCAAGGGTGCCACTCGCCTCTTGATTGACTTGGTAGACATCAAAAAACCCTGGAGTCAATACTCTGTCAGGTGATCTTGTGGGAGACTAAGGGCCTTTAAGGAATAAGTCCCCTGCCTTATTGCACACCCCTTAGAATCATCGTGAGCGACTATCGCAGCCTGCCCTCACGACATCGTGGGTCTTCTCGAACTAGGTAATCGTTAACCTACAGTTCGAGCCACGACATGAGTGTTAGTAGGCTGAGGTAGGGCTACTGTCCACACCTTTCCCTCAACGTCTCTGGTAGTCATGCGTGACTCCTCTACTCCACATGTGATTCTGGTCGGCAAGCTATCGTCAGCCTACATCATCAACGAATCATGTAAGAATAAAATCCATAATCATAACATCTAATTAGACACACATATGTCATATATAGAACAACAAAACCCCAATAATCCACTCCCTAACTTGATCCAAAGTCCAAGGGTTTCATCGATGCCTCAGCATCCTCGGCGTCCAAATCTTGCACACTCGGGAGAACCGAGTCAATAGCACTTGTCTAAGTCAATACAACAAAATAACATATAATCACATCCATAATGCCTCATAATCATAATCAACAACCAATAGTATAATAATGTGGATCACTTGCAAGCAAGTTTCCTCAAAGAATAAGTTCGCTCAGTGCGATGTTACACCAGGTATTATCTAAAATATTTGTTATCTTTTTTTCATCATACTATGCCCAACAATCACGATTTATTCATTTCTGTTCAAGACCTTTACATGATTTTTCATGATTTTCCTCAATTACACATTGCTACAATTTATAAAATTAATTTAAAATTTTCAAAGTTATTCCACAGTACAAACCATCAAACATCAATCCCAACGGATACCAAACACCACGCTTGTTATTAAAACAACCAAATTCATCATATATCCTAAGTTTGGTCCTCATAAATTGAATTATTCAATCGATAAATCCAAATTCAAACTGGAAGATTCAGTTTGTAACATCTAATTTATCCAAACCATCAACCCAAATATGCATCCCATGCATCGAAAGAGTATGACATAAAAAACTTCAGGCATGTCGAGGGTTTCAAAACAAAAGTCCTTTTAAACTTGGATTGGCTCGAATTAATGGGCATAGGAAAAATAAACTCTCTTCATATAAAAACTCTCATTCTCAACTACTATTCATTGAGTACTCTGCATGAATTTGCAGAGTCTCACAGTTCAAGAAAATAGAAAACCCATAATCGCATGAAACTCCTTTTCACATGAAACTACTAAACCTATGAACTACGGTACCATCAAGCCAAATTATGAATAATAAACATCAAAAGAACCATGGGTTTATCAACAAGACTTGCAACATCTAACACTGAAGATGAAAACATAATCATGCATAACGCAACAAATGGTGGTCGCAACCCTTCAACCATTCAATCAATAAACCCCACTCTGAGTCATTCAATAAAACTTTCTTTTAAACCCTTTTTCATTGAACACTATGTAGGAGGTCGTGGAGTCTCAAATCAAAATTAATAAACAAACCCATGGATGACAATGCAACTCTTTTGCATATGAAAATGAAAAAAAACTAAACCCGTGAGCTATAGGACCTTCAAGCCAAAATATTGGATGGTAAACAACATAACATGTCAAGATATATATTCCCAACACATAGATAAGAAATGAAAGTAAAATTGCACAGAGCTTCAACAACCACTATCTATAACTCTTCATCAAAGGCCTTTTAACTTCAACTATTCGACTAAAAAAAAACACATACATTTTCCGTCCAACTAGGAGCAATGTTTTTTTGATTTCCAAATGTAGATATTAAAACATAAAAGCAATCTAATTAACAAGCACATCAAATAATTCACAGATACATGAATAAATTATTAAGAAAATAACAAAGTTAGATGAAAGGGAGTAAAAACCCTATTACCTGGAGTTGCATGATACTTATTTCCCTTCAAATCAGTTACAACAATTACAACCTGACGATCAAACCCTTCTTCAAACTCAAAGTGGATTGAATTCCAATCCCCTAAGGTGTAACCCAAAACAACCAAAGTGCAATAACTACTAGTCACATCGCACTAGGGTGGCGACCAACATTAATCCTTTACAAACTCCAAATATTACCATGTCAAAACCTCAGGATTTGATGAATTCCAAGTGTATACCATGTCACATGACTTCACATGCCATATACATTGCCACCTACCTCATTAAATACTCATATACTTTTCCTTGAATAGTCTGCAGTCAAGGCACCTGATATATCCCATATACACTAACAATGCCAAACCTTTACCATACAAAAAAAACTCTTGAATCTATTGCAATTACAAACAACAAGGCCGATACCATTCATATCTTGTAACTCATATGATATGTGTCAAAATTTATACATGTAATCAATTGTATACATATGATCGACATACTATATGCATATGAAAATTGAACAACCTTTTTCAAAAACATTGCATGATATTTATCAAGGAGTTGTGTGTAAGGACCCTTGATCCTTATGACTACATGCGATGCAAAGCCTGTGCACATATTTTTTTATTTAGTAGGAAAGTAACAATGAAAAAAATTAATCAACCCAACTTGACGATGAACACAATGCACACAATTCCGACAACAGACCACAACGTCCCATCATACCATCACATCATGCAGCTGGATGAAACATGCGATAATCAACATAAAAAAATAAAAACGACTACTTGCCCGTCCTACCCCGCAAGGTTAGGACCTCTAGGAAACAAGTACCAACATCAATTGCAACAAACAATACGCCCACATCAATTGCAACAAACAATACGCCCACATCAGTAAGCAAAAGACTCTGGCTAGGTTATCATTCACATCTATCAATCAGGGCACACAATGATCCCCTCGTCATGAATCATGCTGTCAAATGGAGATAGTTGTGAAAATAACCATGACGCAAAATAACATATCTAGACCTTTAACCCAAGAAAATCCCACGTGCTAGGAGACCGAATTAACTGTCAATAAATACACGAAGACTATACCCAAGCACCCAATCAGCAAGTCAACAAGACACAAGGTGACAACATTCAAATTTAAATTGCGCAACTAACCGAAGGATTTATTTTTTTCCTACAAGGCAATCATATGTGGTGTAACAACTATGACGAACCACCATTTACAATTCAACTTAAGGCACAAGGAACATAGTAACCAATTAGTTGTTAAACTGTTAATCAATTTAGCTTAATAAAACTATTAAACCCTTAACCATTAATCTTGTGCAAGCCATTAAACTATTACAAAAATAAACTATAAACCATTAGCTATTAAATCATTATGACTAAGTGCAAATGAGTGAACTATTATCATTGCAATTAATCAATTAATCCATTACCATTGCAGTTAATCAATCTATTACCATTGCAATTAATCAATTAATCTATTAACCATGGAGCAAGGGTAGTCATGACCATCATCATTAGCCGATTACCATCAATGTTGAGCACACATTTACACATTCGAAATTCCTCTTGAATAATATTATTTGTCGTATACTGAAAATCAAGTCTATGTCTCAACTACCAATTGATCTAAATAAGAAATTCAAAATTATCATACTTTCTACTGTGAATGAAAGGTCTTAACCACGACCCAAATTCCATTTCACTATAAATAGAAACCGAAACCATATCAACATTTGTAGAATCACATTTTTCCCAATCCATCTCCATATGACTGGCAGTGGCCCCCACCCCCTTTTTCTTTCATGCAATTCTCCAATGCTATATATAACAAGAAAATTGAATAATATCTATAAATTCTAGTGTATGGATAATCTTTTTAATTCTCTTATATATTGAAGTAGTTTGAGTGCTTTCCTAACCATATGTGATATGTACATAAAATATTTAATAATATACATGCAAGCTCTACATTTGAACCAAGAAAAATAATAATTCCAGACATCATGTATATTCACTTAACTACACAACGATCCATATCAACATAACTATAGAATATATAAAATTAATAAAATCTATAGTGGTGTATAAAGTCTTATAAAAACTGATAAATTCGAGCAATGGATTCCTTCTATTTTTAATGCTTTAAGCGCATGACTGTCATTCCACTTATTCATTAACTTAAAGTTCTATTCCAAAATGATTTCCAAAAAATTATAAACAATTAAATCTGAATCAATATTAGCAGTAAGGTAAAACTTCCTGCATTACGCCCTGGAATACAAGTAACCTAATTGTATTTCTTGAACATTATTGAGCCTAAACAGAGTTGAAGGTAACCACATTGCCAATCTTGGATATAACTAAACCTGAACTAGAATTTCTAATTAGAATAAATACATTTCTTAATGGAAATAACTGAATTAAATAATAGGACTGAAATTCACAGAGTTATACTCAAAGTTAAAGGGCGTATGACCGGGTAAATCATCTTATGAGCAATGGCTTAGCTTTAACTGCATATCCTTCAATTGATTAAGTTTGAAAACCCACTAATTCAAATTCTAAGTTTGCAGCGGTAAGGGTTAGCTCAAATAAAATTCCCGAGAAAAGAAGTTGAAGTACCGCCTCTGCGATACGCTCAACTACCAATCCGCTGACAGACAATTGACCATCGTTGAGGGGTAGCGGATGAGGCACTGAGAAGAGACGAGAAACTACACCGGTGCACAAGGATGCACAGGTCGAGGTGAGGGAACACTACAGGGAGTCTCGGACCTGGGCGCGAGGATAAATCGAGGTAAGATCCTAATACAAGGTGGTCGCGTAGAGGAGGGGGTTCTGGGCGCAAATCCAGCCCACGTGAAAATGAGGAGGGTGGTCTAAAAAAGACGGTGTAGAAAAACTAAAGGGGAGGATTTTGACAAGGAGCAGATTGATCCGACTTCGCCCAGGTGGAATACGCAATATGAACTGTCAGCCAACGTATGCATGCAAAGTTAAATTTGGGTAGGAAGGAATCCACATTTTTAGAAAAGGGGATAAAAGTCTTGAGTCAACATGCAACCACGAATCACCACCACTAGCATCAAGACATTAATAAAAACCAACCATCAATAAATTAAGTTTAAGATATTGGCTATCGAAGGGCTCTATAGTGGTTGGTTAAGGTCGTTCCTTTTATAACAAGCTAAAGTATTCAACGAGTTTATATATTCCCTTGTTGCCATAGAGATAATGAAAGTCACACAAGAAATGTAAGATTGAAGCATAGCTTCCGGATTTTCCAGACAAACCCAAGATAAAAGTAAGGAGGGAGGAATGTGTGGTGGAAAGAAGGTGAAAGTGCACAGTAATAGAAACGTAGTAATCAAGCAACAAGTAAAAGCACAGTAATTTACAACGTTGTCATCATGCATTAAAGAAAAATACAGTAACGAAACGAAGATGTGAGTCGCAGAGGAGATAAAACATTAGGTGAACTGGAGAGTCAACCCCAAAATCATTGTGTGGAAGTATGAGTTGCAGAAAATAAATCACAATAATCACATAGGCTAAGGAGGGAATAAACTCCCAGGAGAGAATTCCTTGTTGGGAAGAGAAATGATCCTACACTTATTATCCATGCACATGAAAGCAGGGCATTTGAATCTAAATCTTTAACACCAGAGTGAAAGACAGTCGATTCGGCTTCTGGCCGACTGCTCAAGCACAGACTAATAACTTAAGGATGAAGGAAAGAAATATAAAAACACAGATATGCATCTAGATCTTCTCCGTGGAGAAACAAAGTAAAAAGAAAAACGCAAACAAGGAATCAAGACAATGCAGGCAGGAGATACAAAAACGTCAACAATGTTTTGAGTCTGTGGCTCATTCTGGACACACACAAATAGAAAATAACTCAGAAATAAAAGACACTGTGGGCAGCAAGGTTTCTTATAGGATGAATCAAGTGACAAGGAGATTGCAATTACCAATTATGATTTTACCAAAAATATGTTACAATCACCGTAGAAACACATGTGCAAGGAAAGCTCATGGCAATTAAATCGTCATCCGAATACAGTAAAATAACAAGTGTAAATTAAACTTTATTACAAGTAACAACCTTAACAAGCATACCTTTACCGGCGACGGTGATGTTAAGAGGTTATCCCGTGAGATCGCTCCATCTAGATCTCGCTTGCGGACCAATGAGACCTCACCGGTACCTCCCAGCCAACGCTAGGGGTACTCTTCTTCCCCCTGTGCCCCTCAAGCCACAAAGGGGCCACGCACAAATTACCAGAGAATGCTAGCACCCAACTCACCTCGAAAGGTCGAGCTACCACTCGTTACCCGAGCTAGTTATCCCAACTCCCACAAATGAAAACTCAGTCAAGGTAAAATTTTGACAACATAACATTACGCAAGCCAAATGTGATCCATACTCTACCTCTGCCATCCATTTTATAGAGTTTCTTAGTCATTAGTTTCCCAAACCCTCATTATATTTCTTTTTCATTTATTTAATTAGGAAAAACCTCCCCCGTACACATGTTGCTCGATCCCCTAGTTGCACCATAAAATTAATTTATTAAATAATTAAATATTCTTATTTCCCTCACCCACCTAAAAACATTCCCAAAAACGCTCCTTGGTGTCCCAATTTCCCTTACAATTCTTAAATGACTTACGCCTTACTTAATTCCTAGTTGAGTTCATAAATAGAAAGTTTCAAAGGCTATATTCCTCACTAAGTTGGACATTCCCCTTTTTCTTTAAGTTTCCCCTTTTCTTTTAAGTTTCCCCCTTTTTCCTTTTTAATTAAAAATCAATTTAGCAAGTGTAGATAAAAATGACCATTTACCCTTTTAATAAATTTAATCCTCCATTATAATTTTTACTTTACTAATTAAAGTTTGAATTTCTTACCCCCCTTTCTTGTTACATGTTTATTTAGTTTTTCTTTATCCACAAGTTCTACTTAGACCTAGGTTTTAATTTCACTAGGTTGGGCGACAATTTTTAAGGGAACTTTTAGTTATTAAACTTTATTCATACCATCATCTATTTTAAGGCCGACCATGTCCTAACGATACATAGTTTTCTAGGCACTAGGTTTATTAACTTATCATAGTTAAAATCACGACGTTCCCTTCAAGACACACTACGTGCTCCAAGGGTGCCACTCGCCTCTTTGCATTTTCTTTGCACGATGTGCCCTTCAAGACGCACTACGTGCTCCAAGGGTGCCACTCACCTCTTGACTGAATTTGGTAGACGTCAAACCCTTGGAGTCAATACTTCGTCAGGTGATCTTGTGGGAGACTAAGGGACTCTAAGGAATAAGGACCCTGCCTTATTGTGCTCCCCTTAAAATCATTGTGAGCGACTGTCACATTCTTCCCTCACGACATCGCAGGTGTCTCGAAATAGGTAACCGTTAACCTACAGTTCGATCCACGACAGGAGTGCTAGTAGGCCGTGGCAGGGCTGCTGCCACACCTCTCCCTCAATGTATTTGGTTGTCATGCGTGACCCCTTTACTCCAAATGTGAGTCTGGTCGGAAATCTATCGTTAGCCTTCATCCATCAATGAATCATGTTAGCAATAAAAATCAACATCATAATATATAATCATATGTACATATGTCAAATCAAAAACATTCAAACCCTAACTATCCACTCCCCGACTTGACCTGGAGTCCAAGGGGTTTCATCGATGCATCGATGTCTTGAACGTCTAGAGTCATGCACACTCGAGAGAACCTAGTCAATAGCACATGTCTATGTTAATACAACAAAGTACATATCATCAAATCCACAATATCTCATAATCATAATCAAAACAACCAATAGTATAATGACCCAAATCACTTGCATGCAAGTGTCCTCAAAGAATAAGTTCGCTCGGTGTGTGCAAGAGCGATATGTTACATACACCTCATCTTGTTTTAAACTTCGTCTCGAAGTTTCACAGTATATAAGTGCTGAAATAAAGTGTATCATAGTATCATAAGTCTATCTATCAAACCAAAATGGAAATTGCTGACGCATATCATATGCGTCCTCCCAGGTCGTCGAGTGTGGACTATAGTTTTCCCACTGGACCTTGACCTGATCTACTGTTCAATGCCGTAGCTTTCGAATGCAATGGTCCAGGATGTGGACTGGCTCCACCGTGAGCACACCCTCATCCGATACCTGCAAGGAACTCATGTCAATAATGTGTGTCGGATCACTAACATAATGTCTCAAAATAGATACGTGAAAAGCATTGTGCATACGCCTCAAAGAATCAGGCAAGGCTAGTCGATAGGCCACAGGCCCCTTCTTTTCCACAATCTCGAAGGGTCCCATGAACCTATGAGAGAGTTTATCACTGATTCCAAAATTGTTTGAAATCTTATGTGGTTTCACCTGCAAGAAGAATCGATCTCCAACTTCATAACTACGATTGACACGATGCGCATCGACATAACTCTTTTGTCGATCCTACGCTTCCTTGATCCTTTATATTATTTTTTACATTTGATATTCCATTTCTTGTATCGCTTCTGGTCCCACCAGGACCCTATCCTCAAGCCGATCCCAACTCAAAGGTGTCTAACATGATCGCCCACAAAGAAACTCTAAAGGCTCCATCTTAATGGTGCTTTGATAACCGTTGTTGTATGCAAACTCTACCAGTGGAAAGAAGTCTTCCCAACACTTTTGTTGGTCCATAACGTACATACAAAAAATATCCTCCAAGATTTGGTTTTTTCTTTTGGTTTGCCCATTTGTCTCCAGGTGATATGTGGTACTAAAGTTAATTTAAGTTCCCAAGGCCTCTTGGAAGCTAGTCCAAAATTGTCCTGTAAACATCGATCCTCTATCAGATATAATCCTCTTAGGCATGCCATGCAGCCTCACAATCTCACTGATGAAAACTATAGCTATGTCAGGTTCCTGATATGTCGTACGCACATGAATGAAATGAGCACTCTTCGTCAGAGTGTCGACTACCAAAAAAATTGAGTCATGTCTCCTTGCCGTCAGTGGAAATCCAACAATGAAATCCATCGAAATGACCTCCCATTTCGATTCCAGAATAGTGTGTGGCTATAGTAATCTTACCATATTTCTATGTTTAGCTTTGACCTGCTGACATTCTAGAGATCTGGCCACGTAGTTGACTATGTCTGCCTTCATTCCCTTCCAGAAGAATAAGGGTTTCAGGTCTGCCCTCATCTTCATGACTCCAGGATGAACCATGTACACTTCTCTATGAGCCTCATTTAGGATCAAACTCTTCAACTCGTCGTTGGGTTGTACGTAAATTCAACCCTTAAATCTCAATAATCCATCATTGTCCACCGTAAATCCTTCAAATTTTGGTACCGTCATTATGTTTTGTCCAATAAAATCCTTGACCTCTTTGTATTAGTCATCGTCACACTGTAAAGTTGAGATCTTTTCATGTAGATTCGTATGAATTGGCATCACCGAAAATATGCGTGGTCTCCGAATCAACGCATCAACCACTCTATTCACTGTTCCCTTTATGTAAGTAATCTTGAAATCATACTCTCTAAGAAATTCCAACCAACGTCGTTTTCGCGCGTTCAAGTCGCTTTGTGTAAAGATGTGCTATAGACCACAATGGTTTGTTTTTAGTTTGAATTTTTGTCCAATCAAGTAGTGTCTCCAAACTCTCAAGGCGTATACAATGGTTAGCAACTCCAAATCGTGCATCACATAGTTCTCCTCATGCCTTCTCAACTTCCTCAAGATGTAAGCGATCACTTGACCATCTTGCATCAAGACTCCACCTAAGCCTTCCTTGGATGTGTCAGTTCACACCAAGAAGTCCATGTCCATGTCAGGGACCTTTAGTATTGGTGTTGTCGTCAACAACTCCTTGAGCCTCCGAAAGGCCTCCACGCATTTCTCGGTCCATACAAACTTCTTGTTCTTCTTCTGCAATTCCATGATCGGGTTTTCTATATTCGAAGAACCCTCAATGAACCGTCGATAGTATCCCGCTAAACCCATGAAGCTAAGTACTTCGGGGACATTCATCGGCGTAGGACATTCCATAATAGCCTTGAAATTTGTTGGATCCACATTGATACCTTCGTCGGAGATGACATTCCCTAAGTAGTGAATCTTTGATTGATAAAATGAGCATTTCGACAGCTTCCCAAAGAATTTGTTCTCTCGTAGACACTGTAGCACCAAGCGCAAGTGCCTGTCATGCTCCTCCATCGTCCAAGAGTAAATCAAAATATCGTTAATGAATACTTGGATGAACTTGTCCAAGTATTCGTGGAACACCCTGTTCATCAAACTCATAAATACCCTAGGGGCGTTTGTTAGTCCAAAAGGTAAAACAATAAACTTGTAAAGTCCAAACCTCGTATTAAAGCTAGTCTTAGGGATGTCGTACGCCTTGATTTGTAACTGGTGATACCATGATATCAAGTCAATCTTTGAAAACACTGTCTCACCCTTCATTTGATCAAACATATCATCAATCCTTGGCAACAGATATTGATTCTTTATCGTTGCCTTGTTAAATTGACAATAGTCAATGCAGAGTCTCCACGACCCATCCTTCTTCTGTATGAAGATAACATGCGCACCCCACAGTGACACACTTGGACATATAAGTACTAGGTCCATGTAATGTTCATGACTTGGCTAGTCTAGGAAACGTTGTTGATGTGTGTGTAGGATCAATTGTTTACAACATATAAATGGTCATACAAATAATAAATGCGACAAAGGATTGCAAAGTTTATATTATGATATCTCTATGGATTACAAAAGACCAAATGTGTCTGAATAAAATGGCAACACTCGGCTAGATCAAAAGACAAAAGGATCTTAGCCTGAATACAAATACACAACTAAAAGATAATACCCGTAATATGTGAGCTCTGCGAAAACAATGGGTGCGCTGGGAATATGGCAGCTCTGACGGTAATTGTTGGAAGTCTGGAAAGTTCTCCCTAGGAGATATACTTCTTGGAATGACCTGGAAACCATTCCAAATGATGCACCCTGCTCTATTCCTCAGTACTGGTATCTGCCAGACCCCTCTTCTGATGAGTGTGGACCCTGGATGGATACCCCTGGGGGAATGCGCCCCTCTTCTTCTGGAAAAATGTGTCCTAGTGATTCCACCATTGGAATCAGATGATATATGTCTCAAAATGACAACCTTGGTCTACTGGGAAATGGGTCGGAGGGGTTTCTCCGAATCTAGTTTGATGCTTGCTTCTGAACCGCAAATGTGCCTGACAAAAGTGTTGCACGTCCAAGTCTGGAAAATGCGTCCCAATTGATTCCTCCGTTGGAATCTGATGAGGAACTAGGAAAAATATTTTCCTTGCCCTCCTATCCAACCTTTTCATTATTCTAGCCTCCCTTATCCTCTCATTTCTCTAGGTTGGGGTTAACTTTGCAGGCTCTATATCCAATAATCCCACCATTTATAATTTGTTAATAAAGTGATTAGAAATATTATCCACTTGGGTTGTTGGTCCCCAAACCTTTTATGCTCCCAATGAGAAATTTATATCCCCTTCGACCAACACCAATCCTCTTTCAATCCGTTCTTTTTTAAATATTTTTTACCAATATTCCATTCTATCCATGTAGGGCCCATACATTTTTTTCCCATGGAAAAAAGCAAGTGATTTTATACATATAAATAAAAATTAAAAAAGTATGCGTCGTAGCATTCCTTGGCCTGCTTTGCCACAAAAAATTTCTAGGATTATGACTCCTATCCAAAACTATTCAAGTTGTCTGAACAATCCATGTTTAGTACTTTTGAAACCATACAGATCGACCTGATGTACAATCCACCTCTTGAAAGTGAGATATATGAAAATCCCAAGATGTGTAGGTTGCATTACACTTTTTTTTTTCTATAGATGGGTGAAAAGAGTGCCATTGATACACTTTTAATCAGAGAGTGGACCAAGAGTTGTGGAAATATTGTGAAGAGCCAAGAGAGCTCTCTTCCCATATTTTCTAACATACTTGGTCTAGGTCCATTCCATTCTTCGATAGTTTGTCAGCTTCTTGATTCCATATCCTATAGACATGGGAGAAAGAAGAGAAAGATGTGAGGAGCCTTATGATTTTATCACAAACATAGAGTCTCCAAAGATATTGATGTGGGTAATGCCATTTTCCTCCGCCAAAGTAAGGATAAGTTTTACCACCATAAACACTGAGATTGTTGGTTGCAAACCCTAGATGTACTGCAAAGGAAATTTTTGTGTAGGCATCTAGATATAAAATACCCCTTGCAATCCTTGAGGAGGGGGATCCTTGAGATGCTCCATCAAAGAAGGCCCAGGGGAGGAAGGATCAATACAGGGGGGGNGCGGGATAGGAAGTTTTGGAGAGGGGGATTGTGGAAAGGATTGAAGGATGGATAATGAGGAGGTGGAGTTATGAGAGAAAGAGGGTTAAATATCGTAAAAAATGGCATGAATTTGGGTAAGTCATATGACCTAGGCCATAATGAGTGGGAGGGCATTGTGGGATGAGGTGGAAGGGGAAGATAGCAATGGTTTTAGGGCCCCATTGATTGTTGTTCCTTCCCAAATATCAGAGATACCATGGGATGATTTTAAGTATGTCCGTACAAATTTTGTGAAAGGGAAGTGTAGGAGCATGTGGGGAATACCTTTGTTACCATGTCCGTAGAGTGAACAACAACTTGGCTTAACAAAACTTCATTTTTGAATATTTTCCTAGGCGGGGGATTTATTTGTGAGGAGGAGCCATGTGATATTTTTTTCTTTTGTTGGGAATCTCAGTTTCCAAAGAGAGGCCCCCCACCAAGGGGATGACTTATCTATAAATTCTAAAATTAACTCCATGTATCTGTGTTTTGGATCATAGTTCCCAGTTGGATTGAATGAATAAATGAGGAAGTCCTTTTGATTAGTGAGGTTGACCATGGATGTGGACATGGCATATGTGTATGTCTTCCATATAGGATCTTGTGCTTCATTCAATCCTACTTCCTACCAGCTTAACCATCGGGTAGTGCCCAAGACATAGTCCCTTCTGGCGATTTGTTGGAGATGGAAACATCCTGCATTGTTGAGGTCATGTATTACTGATTCTAGGAGAATTTTTTTACCTTGACACTCAATCTAGGGATCCTTTCCAATGAGGATGTTTGTGCCATTCCCAACCTTCCAAATGAGCCAATTTTTTATCAGGGGGAAACCATTGATAGTGGATTTCCAAATTATTGACATGTTCTTTGATGTTTTTGGAGACTTTTTGATCCGATCCATAATATAATCAAAAGGTAAGTATTTTTATTTTACAATGCGGGCCCAGAGACCTCATTTTGTGATGACCCCCCAGACAGTTTTTGCTACCAGGACTTGTGCAAAAAGATGTATATTTTTTAAACCCCAGCTTTTGAAGGACTTAGGGAGAGATATAATTTTTTTTTATGCTAGAACAAGGGATCTTTTTTCTTCCGATCTGGACTAGAGGAAACATAAAGAGAGCTAACTGATTTGATCAAGGATGCCTTTAGAAACCCAAGCCAAAGATTTCCAAAATAGAGGGACTGTCTCTAGAACTGATTTGACTAACACCAGTCTACCAACACGAGAAAGTCATGTCTTTTGCCAGGAAGTAATCATTTTTAAATTTTTGTGCAGATCCATTGTTATTCATGTTTTCTTTAGTTGTTGGCATTTAAGGTGAACCCGAGGTATTTCATCCCATCGAGGATGTTCCTTATGACAGGAGTTTCTAGTTTTCTGGAAATCTGTTGATATTCAAATTCTGATAGTCACCAAGAGAAGCGGGATAATTTTTCCTTATTTTTTTCATGCCTGTAACTAAATAGAAAGTGTTAAGAATATCTTTTAGAGTGGAGATATAAGAGATATTCCCTTCAAAAAATATTAATATTTCATGGACAAAAATAAGATGATTTAAGGAAAAAATGATGTTGATTCTTATACCTTTGATATTTGTTGTTAACGATTGACTGTGGATAATTCTTCTTAAACATTCATCCACCAACAACAAAAGAAGCAGGGATAGAGGGAATCCTTGTCGAAGACCCCATTCATATCTGAAGAAGGTTGTGGCCGAGCCATTTATGAGGAGAGAAAAAGAGGTAGAAGAGATACAGTTTATTACCCAGGTGACAAAGGAGTGTCCAAACCACAAGTGTATCAAGAGGAGTTTGTTGTATAACCAACTGAATTCGTTGAATTACTTTGATAGGTCAACCTTATATGTGATGGCCCTCTACTTTTATGTGTGAATTGAGTGCATACCTTCTTGGGCTATTCCGATTTCTTGATATATTTGTTGATCTCTCAGGAAACCAAATTGCTCATCAGAGATGTTTTCACTTAGAATGTATTTGATTATGTGAGCAATGATTTTGTAGATAGTGTTGTAGAGAGAGATTGAACCTAAGTGGAAGACTTATATCCCAACCACCTCGTCTACACAGACCCAAAATTAATTAATATTCTCTGTTGCAAACTAACTCCACCTGCAAAAGAACTATTCTCAACAAGAATTAGGTAACAAATCTATCCATACGCTTAGGTCGCCTACTCATCCCATTCTCAAGCATTATGTTTGGTGCTACCAATTGTTGGGCCTCCAAAAGGGAGGATTTGATTTCTAGTAAAACCCATCATCAATCTATTTTCCCTCCTTTTTGCCTCATTATTATCCCTATCATCACAATAGTATTATAGTTTTGATGGAATAATTATCTAGAGCCAATAAGGTATGATTATTCTCAAAATGTGATTATTTCCATTGATTAGATAGCTTAGGGAGATTATTAATTGGTTTATTTCTAATGATGTTTTTAAGAGTTTAGATCCTGGAACATACACAGGATCCTGCAACATCTATGGAGCTAAACCATGACATGCATTTTGATCATAGTTGTGCCGACATGCTATGGTATCTATGTTGTTTAGATCCAGAGACCGAGGAGTTTGCAATATGTAGTTATACATACCGGGGTAAACCTTTCCACTTTTTGACATGACCATCACGATTTGGGCTTGATTTGGGTTGAGATCGATATCCTCATGCATATCCATGTCAAGAGGATATCATGGTAACAATTTCATTATATAAATTTGTCCAAAACAAAGTTAATTTGGTTCCCTTGGTATTAACGATGATATGGCATGCTTGGAGCAAGGGATTCATTCAAATATCCTTTCCCACTCTTGGAATTCATTATGTGTATAAAAAAACCAATGTATCAATGTAATAAGAGAGATGAGATTAGTGATAACACAAGGGATAGGCAACACAACTTATGATTCAGACCCGAGCTCTGTAATTTCCTCTCTTTTTTTAATGTAATGAGCTGATGTTCAAGATACATATTGGTGTTGTTTATTTTCCATTTCTATAGATTTTCTTAGCAACACGACACCAACTAGGAGGGCCCACCATTCTAGTTCTCATTTCCTTATTGTAGTAGTAGAGGTAATAGTTCTAGCTCTTTACTTTCTTAGTGTTTTTCATATATAACTATTATAGTTTGTCGTTGTTATATTCTCCATATATTGTTTATATGATATTTAAAGTATTGTGTTCAATATTCATATGATTTTCATTAAGATTGTAGGTATCTCACAACTCTAAAACTCCATGTGCTTTATACACAAATTCTGACAACAAAAAATAGAGCACTTTGTTTCTAGGATAATCTAAGTGTGTAGATTGGTCAATATTATTCAACCTTGTCTTATGATTAATGCACCTTTCTCTGCATTATAAATTAAGATAATAATTTTGTTTTTGATGTCTAATACTTTTACTACTGCAAATGATTTGAGACTTGTTGGTGTGTGCAACATGTGTGAGTGTGGATTGATCCTCTTAGCAGTTTTTTCCTTTTAAGTTTGATTATTGAATTGAGTGTGGATATCTCATTGGGGGTTGAATAATAACATTGAGTTGATTCTATTATGCGAATGTTGTGTTCCTCACAGTGAAAGAAACATAACCTGCACCCTTTACAACTTTGCATTGTTACCCAGTGAAGATCATCTCCCTTTTTCCTTGTATGATTATGTGTGAATAGAAGCGTGATCATTCTTTGAAGGGATGCAATACACATTGTAACTCTCTGTGGTTGCATGAACACCTTGTTGGCTCAGAGTGAAAGAATGCAATCCTCTTGAAAGGGATCTATGTTGACACCCCAGTTAGTAAATATCTCCTAGATTTAAACTATGAATGCTTTCTCTATTTTAAGCAGTCCTTTTACATGCTTTGCTTGTTTGCTCAAATTACAAGAACATTATCACTTGAAGGTGGGAATAATATTTTCCCTAATAAATGAATACATGAACACTTTGTTAACTCATTGTGAAAGATTGTATCCTGTGACAATGGGGCAACTTCTTGTTTTTCTTCCCAATGAACAAGTTTCTTGTGATTTGCTAGGAGCAAAGTATTGCTTCCCATAGATTGGGTAGCCCTCCATGTTCTAGTCTTCACACATACAGTGTTGGAATATCTAAGTTTACGAACTCCTGAATTGATATATTTAATGTCATCAAATTAACATATAATTTACCCAACATTTTTGGCGCTGTTATCGGGGAATTGAACAAGGGGCATGGTCATGATTCCTCTGCAACAATGAACATGCACTAGAATGGAAGCATGGAGTTGAGAGGTCATGGTTAAAAGAGATGTGGAGGAATTTTCTATTTGTACTTCAGAAATTTGTCACCTATGAGGGACGATATGACATTGTCTTTCTTTATGATATTAGGTTTCTTCTGCATTTTGAATCAAGTGATCAAATCAATTTTCCATTCTACTTCTGTAAGAATTTGGGGAAGATCTCAAAATATGTCCAACATAACCCTAAGAATGCGAGTATCAGTATTTATCATCATGGGTTAATCAAAATATTAATTGTGAAAGAGTTGTGGAAACAAAAATGATAATCGACATCTGTTTATGGTTAGGAATGGATTTATTAATGCAGGACCAAGATTGGTTGATTTACCTGAGGAGGTTGTTGATATCCCTAGAAATGGAGAAATAAAAAAGTGAAGACCTTAGCTCCCATGGAGCTGAGGGATTCACTATAAGTATTCGTGATAAGAACATGCGTCCATTTCCAAGGAAAAATAAGCAGCCAACCAGGGATGTATCACCTCCACAACAAAGATTCTGGTGTAGCATGGCCAAGAAAAAAGTTGAAAAATAAGGGTATAAAGGTGACACCACCCGTTGTTTCTTGTCAGTAGTATGTGAATCTTGTGCACGATGAAGAAAAACCAACAAAGCATAATGATGTACAATAAAAATAATGTTTCAAACCCCAGGCTAAGAAATTGAAGAATAAGGAGTTCAAACCAAAGGTCTCTGATTTTCAAGCCGAGCCATTGGATGTAGAGATACCATTGATGGATATCTGTGAAGACAATATAAATCCTCCTAAAAAATGTTTTCTTCAAACAATCCTAGAAGGTTACCCATCAATGAGAGTAAGAGCGTTAGAGAGTTAGAGGATAAAATCAAAGAATTTGAAGTGTTGGACAAATATGTGAAGAATGAGAATACTACTTTCAAGGAGAGATATGCTTGGTTGGAAATTGAAAATGAAAAATTGGGCAACAAGAACAAGAAACTACTTAGAAGTATTAAAAGGTGGCACACAAAGGCTCAATTGTTGACTGTACACAACCAGGTTATGGAAAGGCAACTCATAGAAGAAAGGTACATGAAACCCATTGTCATTATCTCTATTGGAAAGTAGCAAATCGGTTTTTTCCTACAATTTTTTACTTGGACAATATTTTTTGTTTGTACGAGGATGTACAAAACCTTCGACATGGGGGGGATTTTGGGCCTCCAAAATTGATGATTTGATTGCTAGTAAAACCCCTCATCAATCTATTTATTCCTCATTATCATCCCTATCATCACAATAGTATCAGAGTTTTAATGGAATAATTATCTAGAGCCAATAAGGTATGATTATTCTCAAAATGTGACTATTTCCATTGATTAGATAGCTTAGGGAGATTATTAATTGGTTTATTACTAATGGTATTTTTATGAGTACAGATCCTACAAAATACACAGAATCCTACAACATCTATGGATTTACACATCATTGGTTGATACATAAACAACCAACCTGGAGCTAAACCATGACATGAGTTTTGCTTGTAGCTGGGCCAACATGCTATGATATTTATGGTGTTCAGATCCAATGATTGAGGAGCACGCAAGTCGCAGTTATACAGACCAGGGTAAACACTGCCAGTTTTTGATATGACCAACATGATTTGAGTCGAGATCGATATCATCATGCATATCCATGTCATGAGGATATTGTGGTAATGATTTCATTGTATAAATTTGTCCATAATAGAGCTAATTTGGTTCCCTTGGTATTAACGATGATATGGCATGTGTGGAGCAAGGGATTCATTCAAATCTCCTTACCCACTCTGGGATTTCATTATATGTATAAAAACAATAGTGTATCAACGTAATAAAAGAGTTGATATTAGTGATAACACAAGGGATAAGCAACAAAACTTATGATTCATACTTGAGCTATGTAATTTCCTCTTTTGTTTAATGCAATGAGATGATGTTCAATATCCAGATTGGTATTGTTTATTTTCCAGTTCTATATATTTTCTTAGCAATGAGACATCAACTGGGAGGCCCACCAGTCTTGTTCTCATTGCCTTATTGTAGCAGTAGAGGTAATGGTTTTAGTTCTTTACTTTCTTAGTGTTTTTCATATATAGCCGTTGTAGTTTGATTTTTTTTATATTCTTCATATATTATTTATATGATCTTTAAAGTGTCATGTTCAATATTCATATGATTTTCATTAATATTGTAGGTATCTCACAACTCTAAAGCTATGTGTTCTTTATACAAAAATTATGAAAACAACAAATAGAGCACTCTATTTTTAGGATAACCTAAGTGTGCAAATTGGTCAATATTGTTCATCTTTGTGTTATGATTAATGCACCTTTATTTGCATTATAAATTAAGATAGTAATGTTGTTTTTGATGTCTGATAATTTTACTACTGCAAATGATGAGACTTGTTGGTGTGCGCACCATGTGTTAGTGTGGGCCAATCCTCTTAGTAGTATTTTCCTTTTAAGTTTGATGAATTCATTGAGTGTGGATATCTCATTGGGTGTTGAATAATAACATTGAGTTGATTTTGTTACGTGAACACTGTGTTCCTCACAGTGAAAGAAACATAACCTACACCCTTTACAACTTTGCATTATTACCCAATGAAAATCATCTCCCTTTTTCCTTTCATGATTATGTGTGAAATAGAAGTGAGATCATTGTCTAAAGGGATGAGATACACATTGTGAGTCTTTGTGGTTTCATGAACACCTTGTTGGCTTAGAGTGGACGATCACAATCCACTAGAAAGGGATCTGTGTTGACACTTTAGTCAGTAAATATATCCTAGATTTAAATTCTAAATGCTCTCTCTTTTAAGTAGTCCTTTTACATGCTTTCCTTGTTTGCTCAAATTACAAGAACAATGTCACTTGAAGGTGGGAATAATATTTTCCCTAAGAAATGCATACATGAACACTTTGTTAACTCATTGTGAAATATTGTAGTGTGTGCTAGTGGGGCATATTCTTGTTTTGTTTCCCAGTGAACAAGTTTCCTATGATTTGCTAAGAGTAAATTATTTCTTCCCATAGACTAGGTAGCCCTCCATTTTCTAGTCTTATCACATACAATGTTGGCATCTCTAAGTTTATGAACTCCCAAATTGATATATTTAATGTCATTAAATTAGCATATAATTTACCCAACACCAACTCTCCCCAAGAAAACATTATTTCATGTCTTATCTACGGGATAATTCCCTAATCTGTCATGAGAGATTGCGATGTTAATGGATATTTTCCATCGTTTTATCTGGACACCTAGGATAGAGTGTGGACCATTCTAAATAGATATTTGGAAAGAAAATGCAAGTCAGATATCTCCTCACACTAGGGTTTCACCTGTGGACCTGGATAACAAGGAAATAACGCATGGGATTCTCTTTCCAAAGAAGAGGTTCACACTAGTTTAGAAAACAACTAGAAGAGCGTGGAGAGTTCTCCTCAGTCTAGGGTTCCATGTATTGTCTTAGATAACAAATAGAGGAGAGTGGGGATTTTCTTTCGCTGCTTGGGGTCCATACATGATTTTGAGTAGAGAATATGAAGTGCATTAGGGGAGTTGGAAAATCGAGGGAGCATCTAAATACAATATCCAAGAGTGGACGTTAGCAACAAAAAGGAACATTGTAGACAGTAAAGAATTTGTGGGTTCATATAGGAATTATACACAATAGTGGATAAGTTGAACTACAGATGTACTGATTTCATAAGTTGTCCAAATGTATGGAAACAACCATAGGAATGCCTCGAAGGAGAGAGAAATACCTATTTGGAAATTTTACCAAATGCCTCTATGAGGAGGGCTGTGGATTTCATTTGGGAAGAGAATCTACGGTGAGGAACAAATATCAGTTGGAACTAGACACCACCAAATATAATTAATATATATTAATTCTTCGCCCAAGGAAGAAAAACATAAGTCTAACTAGTGCTCACCATAACCATTTTATTAAGAGGTATAATCTCAGTTTCATTGATTACCAATAATCCTCTTTTTAATAGAACAACACATGAGAAATTGAACCAACTAGTTACTCAACACACATATGAAATAGAATAAAACAAATCATGAGATTTCACCCTGGAAACCCAAATGGGAAAACCAACAGTCAATTGGGTTCGACTAGGATTTTATTATTCAGTGTGGGGTAATATCCCTGGCTTAGTTTCTTACTTCTCAGTGAAGTCTCTGCAACATACTCCTTCTCTTTTTATAAAAAGAACCCCTTCTTCATATGCCAGAGATAACATATAGGAGGTCAAGGGGATAAGTGGAAGGTCAAGCATCCTTGGCTCTTTAGTTTCCCCAAGTTTGGTTCACCTCCCTTCATTGCTTTCTCTTTTATCTTCTATGAGTGTAGAGAGGTATTTATTTAATGTGTTTTTTTTTTCTTTTTCTTTCATACTCATCTCTTGTCGATTTCCTTTGGTTTGATTGATTGCATATGTGGATGTAGGTCATGATGGAATGGGGCCCTTCATGCCAACATATTGGTCCATTCTTTCCAAAGCCTCAAACCTTGCTCATGCCATTCCTCATAAAAGCATGTGCCTTAGCCAATTTGTTTTCTTGCTTAGATCCAATTTAGATCACACCTCCCCATTGGGAGGATTTTGGTCCCCAAAAGATACCAAGGAGAGATGAGGGAACCAACTTGCATTCTTGTTCCTCTCATACCATTTATCCTTCCTTGGAGTCTATCCTTTGAGACCAATTTGCTACAAATTCTGTTGTCCTATGAGGGTGATCCACTCCTTACGTTGTAGAAATGTATATTCTTTTAACTCTTCCAAAGGGTATGGTGAAAGATATTACAAGCATTCCTTGCGGAGATATAGTCATACTTGGTCTCCAACATAGAGTTTGTGGTCCTCCCTATGCTATTCATGTCTAGTTTTATACTATTTTTGGATCTTCTCAAGCTACTCTTGAACCCTTAGATGTATCTGTCTGATTTTGTCCATAAATGTGCTCGACTTCTGTTCATCCCCTTGTATTCTTGCTCCATCCTATTGTTTCCCACACACAATGTCAAATGGTGAGGAAGGTAAATAGACAAGAAAATTCTTGAAAGGAGACCTATAGGTAGAAGTATGGAGTGCTCAGTTGTACGAATGTTGGATGTATACCGGATGCTTGTCCCAAGTCTTCAGATGTTGGTTGTTGTAGCCTCTCAACAACTATACGAACATTCTGTTAACAATCTCGATTTGTCCATTGGTTTGTGGATGGAATGATGTGGTATAATTCAATTTGGTATCCATCATTTCCCAAAGTGTTGTCCAGATCCTTCCCAAAAACATGTTGTCTTGATCAGATATGATGGAGGTTGGAAACCCAAAATGTACCCAAACATGACTAAAGAATATCTTGATTTCCTTTCATCTCGAGATGGTCTTCTTAGAGAGGATGAGCATGAACATTTTACTCAAGTGATCCCCCACTACAAACAAGTAGTCGTGGCCCTTATGAGTCATAGGAAAAACTCCAACAAAAGAGATGCTCTCCCAAGGCATGGTTGGTACCGGTAGAGGCATATAAAGGTCAAGTTTCTGGTTACTTGGATTTCTAGTACTACAAAGGACACAAATCTCACAATTTTTTCCACTTGTTCCTGCATATTTGGCCAATACACATACCGTTGTAGGTTTTCCACAGTATTTTTCATACCAAAATGCCCAACAACTCTAGATGTGTGTGCTTCTCTCATCAATTGAATTCTTCTCCCATGACGTATGCATAGTCTCTCAATCTTGTACACCAATCCATATTGTAGGTGGTATTCATTCCCTCTCATGGTAGTGGCTAACCTCTCATTTAGTTGCTTATATATTCCTATAAATTCATCATTTTCCTCATAGTCTTGACTCAAAAGTGTATGAGTGAATGGTTCAAGATGGATTATCACTCCAACCACTGTAATTTTTTTCAGTGGTGGTCTAGACAACATGTCTTCTAGCTTATTTGTGACTCCTTTCTTGTGTTTGATCAATAGGTGAAATTTTTGTAAGAAACCCAACCACTTATACTGCCTCACCTATTGCATCGTGTTCTGGCTCTATAGATACTAAAGGGGCTGATGATATCTGTGTATACTGGTCTCTTTTCCTAGTAAATAATGCTTCCACTTCTTCACTTCCTACACAATCACAAAGAGTTCTTTATCATATGTGGGGTAGTCAAGAAACACTCCATGAAATAGCTCTAAATGGTAGCATACAGGTCTCCCTCCTTGCATTAGCACTTCTCCTAATGCTTATCCGCTGGCATTGATTTCTAATTCAAAAGGTTTATGTAAATTTGGCATAGCTAGGATTGGAGCATTGCTAATCTTTTCCTTTAAATATTCAAATACTCTTTGTTGTTGTTTTCCCCATTGAAAACCCTTCCCGTTGGTAGTCAAGGCATGTAATGGTGTTGTTATTGTGGAAAAATTGATGATGAATTTCCTCAAATATTGGGATGCTCCCATAAAACTCCTAACCTCTATCACATTGGTGGGGATAGGCCATTGTGTGATGGCTGCAATATTCTCCGGGTCCACTCTGGAGTCTCCTCCTCCGATCACGTGTCCAAGATAAATCAAGGACGTCTTCCCAAACTCACATTTTTGCAAGTTGGTGATGAGATGATTCTTATTTAAGGCCTCCAGTACCTATGTCACATGTGATAAGTTCT
>ML816770.1:40953-52027 GCA_009831015.1 Picea engelmannii | reverse complement strand
TCCAACTAGATTCCTTCTCCTTGTTGTTTTCCTCCTCTTAAAAATAGTAAGACAAATTTCTTCATACTACCCATGATTCTTCTGGCCCAATGAGTGATGATTAGAGAGAGTTTGGATTTTTCCTTGTGTGAATTTATGGTGTATTCTCTTCATTCTTTGACCAATATATATTTGTTATCTCTTCTCCTGAAGATGACATCCCTCACATAGAAATATGGGCTTGCTAAGATGACTCTGCATACATCCAAAGGGACCACTTCTGCATCCACTTCATCAACATAGTTCTGGTTGATGGAGAATTTGAGTTTGCATTTCTTACGTACCTTTAATTCCATATCTTTCCTTAGCCATCCTAAGGGGTATGGTTGTGGGTGGTCCTATGTCTCTAGCCCAATATTCTCAACCAATTGTGCAAATATTAAGTTGGAATGTGAACCGGGATCAAACAACCAATCCACAGTGTTTTGTTTCATGTGGATTTTAATGCAAAACAATTTAGTCATCACCTTCTCCTCCTTCTGGTTGCAACTAATTAATGCCACTTCCTTTTTAATATTGGAGCAATTGATCTCCCCTTCCCGTTTTGAGGTGATATCCACCCTCTCCTTGACATCCAAACTTAGCATTTCTTTTTTCTTCTTTTGGAAATGCTTAGGGCACTTCTCAGGGTGAAATTTCCAACAATCCTCCTCAGTGTGACCCTTACGGTTGTAACCTTTGCATTGGTTGGAAGAAGAGGCTACTTCTTGTGTCAATGCCAAAATCTTCTTCTCATTCCACTCCTTCTTATTATTTCCCTTCCTCTTTTGTTGTCACAGTTTTGTTTTCTTGAGTGTGCTTGGCTGCTACTTCCGTTTATGTCCTTCAAGGTACTGTGCCTGCACACTAGCCTCATAAATTGTATTTGGTATAAACAACATTAATTGATGTCAAATATGTTGTAGCAATGCCCCCACATATTTGATCAACATTTCAGGAATTTTGAGAAAGAATCCCATTTGGATGGCTCTCTTCCTGAATTTAGTGGTAAATTATTGCACTGACTATCCTTGTCTCTGCCTAAAATAACGTTAGACTATATGTTGGTGCTCCTCATATCCAATTGGTTAGAACTTTTCTTTGATCATGTTCTTGAATACCTCCCATTCCCTGACCGGTGGCTCATTCTCTAGTGTTCTTGCTACTACATCACTCTCCCACCATGCCAAGGCATGGCCTTCAGGAGTCAATCTAGCAAATGAAATCTTTTGCTTCCATGTTAGTTCATGCACACTGAAGTATATCTCCATGTGTTGTAGCTATTGGTTCAATTTGATGGAATCTACTTCTGTGGCATGTCTTTTGATGTACACCTTGGCCTCCACATGGAAAGGAACATGTGTCTTACTACTACTGCATTCCCCCATCTCTGGTTCAGCCTTGCATTCTACCTTTGGCTCCTTTTCTTCTCTTTTGGGTTCACCATGACCAAGCTCTATTGACAATGTTTTCTTACACTGCGTTGCCAACAGTTGTGACACCATTGATGTTAGTGTGGCCATGCCTTTCTCAAGTAAATCCAACAGCACACTAGGATATTAATCCTCATTTCTAACTTGATATTCATCAACCATGTGTGGTGCTCTACTTCTCTCTAAACCTGGTGTTGGCATAGGGGAAAACATGGGTTCAGTTATAATAATGCACCAACAAGCCCTAACTACTGGCCCTTTCAGCAACACCTACGAAGCAGATGAAGTCTCACTTGAAGTAGCAATAGGGGGTTGCAGGACACAGGTCTCTACAACTAGAGGAAATGCAAGTGGAATCAAGGAAACCACACACAAAGATCAGACTATTCTTTCTAAGCATAAACCTACTTCACACAGTTATATATCAGATCTAACATGCTAATGCATCATCGAAGTAACATAAGTAAAGAACACAACATCAATCACTCACAACACAATATATACATGGTTCACCCTCTCCCTAGGGCTACGTCCACAGAACTGTGCTTTATAATATATTAGGTGAAAGATTACAGTTCTATCTGCACTGTTAGCTTGCAGATCTCTTCCTTCTCCCCTCTCCCCTCTCTGTGCACCCAGCTGCAGGGTTGATCTTTGCACCTAACTAAAGATATTACAACACATACTTCTCTCTCAGTAATACCAACAATCACTCATCATACATAATATCTCCCCGTATCTAAACCATCCCAGGTCCTCTTGACCTTTATTTATACATTACAATAGCTCTTCGATAGCCTTAGGCCGAAACGTAGGTGTCAAAACCCTAGATACCAAAACCCTAGGTGTCTAAAACCCTAAGTCAACTTGACCTGCATTTTTAGGGCTTTTCTATCCTGTCTTTCCTTCCTTCCTGTGAGGTTCTCCAATGAATATTCTGGTGGCTTTGTCCGCTTGCTGATTTGTCCATGATCCACCTTCTTTGTTAATCTATCTTCCTCGATCTCCTTGTCCAACGACTTGCTTTCTCGGACTTCGCTACATCTTTTCTGCTTCTTTAACCACTTTGACCTGATCTCAGTCAACCTTCCTTCCACGCAGTTCGTATTTCGCCTTTTCTTTTGTAATATTCGATTTATTCCATAACCAAGGGCCAATAGGCCCCCAACACTCACCTGTGACTCATCCCGAGGAACTCTGATCTGAATCTTCCGTTGTACCTCGACTTCAGACTGCGCAACACAACCTATGATTTCTGCTATGTTCCTCCACCCTGTGTGGATAATGTCTTTCTTGTGTTTGGTACCCAGTCTCAACTACATCTGGTACCTAGACCCTTCTCCTTTTTTTTTTACTGAGAGCTGCGAGGCAGCTGGTTGTCATAGTAGAATTTCAACTGGCTCCCATTCACCAATCCTTCCTTCCACTCCCCATTCAAAGTCTTCAGCTGCGAAAATCCTCCTTCTGTAACATAGGCAACCTCATATGGCCCCAACCAATGTGTTATGAACTTTCCTGGATGCTTCATGAACTTGCTATCATATACCAATACCATATCTCCTTGCTTAAATGATTTCTTCTTGATATGCCTATCATGGTAGGCCTTTTCTCGTTCCTTCTGAACCTACTGATGGAATCCTGCAATAAATCTGTCTTCTTCTAGTTTGACCAACTACGCAAGCCTCTCCATAGGTGTTGTGATTTGTGCATAGCCCTTAATGAAATTCCTGTAGTATCCAGTATTTCCCAGCGTAGTGCGCAACTGTCTAACTGAAGTAGGAGGGGGTAGATCGACAATAATGGCAATCTTGGACGGATCTACCAGTAACCACTGCTTACACACAATATGGCCTAATGACACTCCAAAGGGTGAAAACAAAATGCATTTCTTTAGGTTCAGGGGAATCTAACATTGCTTGCACTTATCCAACATTAGTCTTAAGCATTTAATATGGTTTTTCAATAAGCTGAAAACAGTCCAATCATCAAAATAAGCTTCCATAAATTTATGTAAAAACTCCTTGAATGCTTCGACCACCAACCTAGAAAATATGGCTGGTGCATTCTTCAATCCAAAAGGCATGACTATGTATTGGTAGGATCCCCATTCTGTTGCAAACATGGTCTTATGGTGATCTTCCTTGGCAATCTTGATCTGATGGTATCCTAAAAATCCATTAGTGAAGGAGTAGACTTCCTGTCCTCCCACGTTATCTAACACTTCATCAGTAAATGATGTAGGGAATGGATCATGTAGACATGCATCATTCAGCTTCCTGAAATCTAGACAGATTCTGATCTCTCCTTTTTTCTTATCCTAAACCACCATATGGATAATCCACTCTGATTCTTCAACAGGTTCTATGTTTTTTTCTTCCAACATTCTGTCTAATTCAATCTTTACTTTCTCCTTATATTTGGGGTTCAATTTGTAGGGTCTTTGTTTAACTAGCCTTTCATCTAGTTTCAAGGGGATCTTCATCTCTCCCCTTTAATTCCATTCATATCTGTGAACTTGGTTGGAAACAATTCATGATATTCGTGTAGTAACTTTGTGATCTTATTAATAGTGGCATCATCCCAGTAATCTCCAACATTAGCAACATTAGGTGCTTTCTCTGTTCCAATATTAACTTTCTTGATTTTGATTGGCTGTCCAATAAAAGGTAGTTCGACTCCTGGTCCTTCGATGTATCTTTATCCTTCCATTTATGCTATGTTCACATTCCTAGGATCATCCTCTTCATTGACATTGATATTGTAACATCCTTGCAATTTCTGAAGAGGCACAGTCCATTCATCCTCCTCTTTCTCCATAGGGAGGCTAGGTGCTTCCTCAAATACTTTCTATCATACAACTTGTAAAGCTTGATCTACCATAGGGTGTTGACTTTCAAATAAAAATGTAGCTACCAAATTCTGAGTCATACCTTGCTAATCTGTAGTGGTGAGGTGCAGTTCCGCTTGAAGGAACCAGTTGATAGGAATTGTGTCTAGAGTATTGATGAATTCATGCACCCACTTCTTTTGAGGAATGTTGCTCCATGCCTCCTCACAACCCCACACATGGTCTTTCGGATAGCTTTGACTTGTGTACCTAACTTCGCATCCTTCGACTTGTTATGAAAATCGCGATGTCATCAAAGTGCGACATTGTATCCAGTTCACGATGTTCCTTTTATGTGTTCCCCACCATATTGATGGAGTAGCTTTCAAAGCCTCATCCAGTGCCAACAATCTCTGTTGTACTGGTACAGTTTCTTCAAATTCCAGTAAGAAATTTTCTAAGTGATTCAAACCATCAAATGTGGGTAAGTTACTTACTATTGTGCCGATCCAGCGAACTTCTCTGGTCATTCTAGCACATCTCTGTGTAGATACTTCATACATTTTATTCTGCCAGTTCTCCAGTGCTTCTTCTGAATCTAATGAACATGTGTTGTCACATCACCATCTTAAATTCCCATCTGTTGTAGGATTAATGTAATCCTGTTGTCTTGTTGTCAGTTTTTATATATTCTCCAACTCATATGCACAGTATTCTTCTCTGATTGGCTCTGTGTACCTGCGACCTTCATCAAGATCCAAAGGTGTGATGACCCTAAGGCCATCACCTTCAAATTTCATTCTTCTTTTCTTCAAGTCGACAATAGTAGAATTGTTGAAAGCCCAATCAATTCCTAACAACACATGATAAGGAAAACTATCATTAACTATCTCAATCACCTCGAAGACCAAAAATGTTCTGACCCCAACGATGTCCACAGGGACATGTTCCAATATTCCGAAGGGGCTCATAGCCTATTGATTGGACATCCTAAGCTTGATGGGGGAATAGATCAACTTAGGTTTTCCCATCAATTCCCAAGTCTGCTTCATCATGACATTGACCTCCGACCCTAAGTCGAGGACCACATAATATATATCATAATATCCGATATGAGAATTCATATGTAGCTCCTTATTTGTCCTTCTCTTTTTGGATATTTGATGTACTTCTCTACTCAACAAGGGATCTACCTTTCCTAGCTCATACTGTCTGATCAAGTTTTGTAGCTCTTGTACAATGCTCTCATCCTTTATCAAATTAATGCAAGTGCATAAGAATTCCATAAGCTTACTTACATCTTTTCCTTCTCTGGGCGAAGCATACTGATCAAATGCCAGAGGCATTCCACATTCTCTTCCTTCTGGTCAAGCCTTTAATGAAGAAGCCTGATCTCTCCTGAATTCTTTTCTTACTTCCTCAAATGTCTGTTTCTATTTCTTTGGATCAAACTCTCGTGCCTTCTCTATAGCTTTTTTGACTCCTGATTGTTCTGTTTCCCTGGAGTCACCCTGTCTTCTCCTATAATATCGCCTCCTCTAGTGATAACATCGACTCTGGGATCTACTTTGCTAGGTTCTGCTATGATTAGTTGTACTTGTTGGTTTCCTCCTCGTCATTCCTAAAGTTTGGCTAACAATGAAAGGCAATCTTCTATGACATGTTCAAATGAGTTGCAGTAACTGCAAGTGGTATAAGGGTTTTGACAGTCCCTTGGAAAATTACCTGGCTACGTGTAGTTATAACAAATTCTCTGACCTAAACCTCAATCCATACCTCCTGCTCATCCTCTTCCTCTGAATCCACCACGAGGGTTGAAGTTTCCTCTTCCAAAGGAATTATACTGCGTAGTGTTCTCTTCTTGTTGTACTTTGCCTTGAATTTTGTAGATATCCCTTGATCTTTCATGAAAGAGATCGTAAGCTCTACAATCCTTCTCATCATGACCCATTGATTTACAAAATGTTCAGTAGAGGTTCATAGGTGTCTGAACATACTTTTGTATGTAATAGCATTCTCCAGGGAGATGTTTATTTCTACATACCTTGCACTAAGATAGAGAAACTTGCTTCAAAGGGCCTGGGGTTCCTGAAGCCAAACATTCATGAAACAGGGGACACTGATCCTTATCGTGACCTTCTAATTTGCATTTGATACACTAGATGTATTCTCTCTTATATTTTCCCTTATTATTTTTTATATCTTCGACCTGCAGTGATAAGCTAGTTAGCTGACTCAAGATTTGATTCATACCTGAGCTGGATTCTGCCATAGGGGTCGATTCTAGTTTCATGGTGATCTCCAACACCTCAGCCTGCGAAGAAATATTCTACTACATCGGAGGGAATCTGATGTGTGGTAGGAGGGAAACAATGAACCATTCCTTGTTCTGCTTGTCTGGGCTCTGAAAAATAAAATGACCTGTCAGGGTCTTAAACCTCTGATCGAACTCCCAAACAGGTTCAACTACTTTCTTCTTGATTTATTTCAAATCTGTGATGAAGTGTGATTCCGACTTGGGTTTCTTGAATTTAGCAATCAACATAGTCTTAATCTTTTTCAGTGGTTTCGGCTGGACAAATCCTTGGACAAACTTCATGTACCATCTCAGTGCGCGGTCTCTCAGGGTACTACTAAACTAAGCTTGTTTAACAGATTCATCGGTGACATTCTTAATACTCCATACAACTTCACATAGATACCAATGTTGATCAGGATCTTCAGATCCATCTCCTCTAAAGGTAGTAACCTAATCTCATCTACCATAGATCTTCCTAGGTTTACTAACTGAGTGTGCACTAAACCACTTGTACCAGTGTTCTGTGTGCTATGATAACTTAGGTTACTCTGGGTACTTAATGCTATTAAAACAATAGGAGGCATAATAATACTTACTTCAACAATCTGCGCAGTCCCTGAAGTTTCCGACTCTTCTCGGTGAGGTTCTTCAGTCTTCCCTTCTTTTTCCCTAGCGGAATCTAGATGTTCCTCGCTCAGTAACTCTTCTTCTTCTCCACTGTAGAACCCTTCTTCCTGTATTGGTTCATTATTATTCTCAAACAAGTCCACCAAAGGGACTTCTCTGAAGGTTCACCCATTGCGCGTGTGTCCGACCTCTATGTCGATGTCGCTTTATGAATTCTTGAACATTAGCTCTCAGTCTGACCCACTACTGTATCTTTAAGATGTTCTTCTCATGCAGTAGAATCTTGATCTTCAGCTTCAAAAAATGTAAAAATTTTCCTCTCGACCCCTTAAAGAAATATCTCTCTGCTTGTCTATATGAATCTACTCTGTCAATAGAAAACTCGGTGATATACCCTCCAATAATACTATCAAACCAGTGATCTACTGCTCTTGACACAACATTATCCACTCTCTTGACCTTCTTGATCAACATCGACGTCCAAACCAAAGGCGGTCTAGATCTGATCTCAAAATGAGTATCTTCTAATCTGGCAAGCCACTCATATAGATCCTTTTGAATCCCTCCAAATAAAATCTCATGTATATCAGTAAAGATATAGCTTCCCAACTAGTCTTCTGCGCTAATATTAGGGTTCTTATTCTCATCTTCTGCGAATTCATTCTCTTGTTCTTCTATCCACTTCTGAACATCTGTTTTTGATGGAAAACACCTTGACATTCCCTCAAGAAGATCCTGGTCCCAACAACGAAACCATTTGTTGGCACATGGGAAAACCCGAGGTTCAGTTCTAATAGTGCACCAACAAGCCCTAACTACTGGCCCTTTCGAAAACACCTGTGAAGCAGATGCAGTCTCACCCGAAGTAGCAATAGGGGGTTGCATGACATAGGTGTCTACAACCAAAGGAAATGCAAGTGGAATCAAGGAAATCACACATGGATATTAGACTATTCTTTCCAAGCATAAACCTACTTCGCATAGTTATATATCATATCTAACATACTAATGCATCGTTAGAGTAACAAAAGTAAAGAACACAACATCAATCACTCACAACACAAGATATATGTGGTTCACCCTCTCCCTAGGGACATGTCCACAAAAATGTGCTTTATAATATACTAGGTGAAAGATTACAGTTCTATCTACGCTGTTAGCTTGCAGATCTCTCTCTTTCTCTCTTTTCTCCCCTTTCCCCTCCCTCCGCACCCAACTATAGAGTTGATCTTCACACCTAGCTGAAGATATTACAACACATACTTCTCTCTCAGTAATAACAACAATCACTCATCATACATAATGTCTCCCTGTCTCTAACCCATCCCAGGTCCTCTTGACCTTTATTTATACATTACAATAGCTCTCCGATAGCCTTAGGCTGAAACCTAGGTGTTAAAACCCTAGATGCAAAAACCCTAGGTGTCTAAAACCCTAGGTCAACTTGACCCACATTTTTAGAGCTTCACCAGCCTGTCTTTCCTTCCTTCTTGCGAGGTTATCCAAAGAATATACCGATGGATTTTTCCTCTTGCTGAGTTGTCCACGATCCACCTTCCTTGTTGACCTATCTTCCTCAATCTCCTCATCCAACAGTTTTCTCTCTCAGACTTCGCTCCATATTTTCTACTTCTTTAACCACTTCGACCTGATCTTAGTCAACCTTCCTTTTGTGCAATTCGCGTTTTGCCTTTTCTTTCATAATATTCACTTTCGTCCATAACCAAAGGCCAATACCTGGCAACAAAACCTATCCAATTCTCCTATAGCCACTCCGGGTACTTACCATATAGGTCACACTAGATATTTGAACTTAGTGCTCTGATAACATCTGATCCATAAGTGAAATACACATAGCCCAACCACCTTGTCTACACTAACCCAAAATTAATTAATATTCTATGTTGCAAACTGAGTCCACCTCCAAAAGAACTATTCTCAACCAGAAATAGGTAGTGGATCTATCCATATGCTTAGGTTTCCTACTCATCCCATTCTCAAGTATTATGTTTGGTGCTACCAACTCTCCCTAGCAAAACATTATTTCCTGGCTTATATATGGGATAAGACCCTAACCTATCATGAGAGATTACGATGTTACTGGATATTTTCTAGCATTCTATCTGGACGCCCAGGATAGAGTGTGGACTGTTTCAAATGGAGATTGGGAAAGGGAATGTAATTCAGATCTCTCATCATCCTAGGGTTTCACCTGTCGACCTGGACAATAAGGAAATAATGCGTGGGATTCTCTTCCCAAAGGAGAGGTTCCACATGATGGTTTATACAACGACTGGAAGAGTGTGGGGATGCGTGCCATACAAGTGGCATTGAAAGGGACATGGATTTGTCCTAAACTTCTGGAGTATTCGTTCATGTTTAATATATCCTTACTAATGATCTCAAAACATCCCTTATAGAAATCTATTGCGAAACCATCTGGGCCCGAAATTTTGTCCTTTTGGAAGTTGTGTATGACATTTTCCAACTTATCTTTTGAAATTTCTTTCATCAGTTTTTGGTTAGCCTCAGGGGAGATGAACCCAGGGAAGATATGTGCCACTTTGATGACGATATCAATGTTCACTCTGGAGTTTGCTTTGAATAGTGATTCAAAGTGTGTTGTGCCTTCATATGCTGCATATTCAAAGGATGTTTCCTTTTATCCATCTCTTCTTTCAACTGACCAGATGGTGTTGTGGAGCTTCCTACTATTTGCAAAATTGTGAAAGAATTTTTGTTTTCATCTCCAGCATGCAACCAAAGTGACCTGATTCTTATTCTCCACTCTTTCTCTTTATTTTGTAGGATTTGTCTTCTTTGGAGATCCAAATATTTATATTCTTCCTTCAGTTCTACCGAGAGAGGACCCAAGGCATGCTAGGACATCATCTCTTCTTCAATATTAGTCAAGGATTTATCTCCAGTGTGCTTTCTTTTTTTATTCCAAGAGATGGAGGTCGCCTTATCCCTTTTTAAAATTTTCAAGAATTGTATGGTTGGTGATTCTAGGAGGCAAGGATTATAAGGCATGCAAAATTCCTTGATGGATTTTAGATATGATGTAGATTCCATCCATAAGGGGTTAAATTTGAATGGGCTGAGGGGTTTCTTCCCTGCACTGGCTAGTTCTAGAAGGATGGGGTTGTGATCAGAGATGTCACCCAAAGCTACCCATTGTCTGGAACACATGGATCCTTGAATAAAATATTCAAATAGGAGGAATCTATTTAGTATCTTAGCAACCGTTTCATTTCTCAATCTCATATTCCTCTAGGCAGGACTATATTTGATAGGTTGTATGTCAGATAAATCGACTTCATCCATTTTTTGAATGGAAAAATATGAGATCGGATCCTTCTGGGCAGAGGGACCCCATATTTCATAGTATAGTAGGGTGAAATTTAGGTCTCCTCCTATGAAAACCTAATGATGTGGTAGGTTTTTTTTGAATAAGGTTTTCCAAAACTCCTTTTTGTCTAAGTACGACCCATAGATGTTGATGCAAAGAAAATTTGAATTTGGTTCATTTGAGAAGAAGTGTGTGAAGAGAACATAGGGTGAGGTCCAAGAATTTATAATCTTTAAGGAGGATTTCTTCTAGCCAGTGATGATCCCTCCTGATCTTCCATGGGTGTCAAGTGCAAGGAAATCCCATCGGAGAGGGAGGCTGTGAAGGAAATCTCATATTTTTGGCCAACAATCATCATTTCTTGGAAGGGGAGTATTGAAGGAGAATGGAGTTCAATGAGGCATTTTATGGATAATATTTTTGTGGGGTTAGCCAACCCATGCCATTTTTGGGAGAGAACAATCATTTTGAAACTCATTCTAGGGAATTTGTTGTAAGGGCCCCAAAAAGGGTTTTTT
>ML816770.1:17005-27794 GCA_009831015.1 Picea engelmannii | reverse complement strand
CTATTCTCACTTTATTGTGTAATTCCTTGATCATACACATAAGTTGACTGTTGAATATATTTTTCTATCTTCACTTTGGTTGGTTTGTGTTGTCTTGGTCTTGACCTCATGAGAGAACTGGAGCGAACCGGGAGCAACATAGACCCTAGGAAGCGATATAAAGGTATGTTACTTGTTCCTTCTTACTAGTTAATTCAATGGTCAAAATTTAGGGAAAGAGTCATGTCCTGTCCTGTTTTTTTCTAGATCCAGGTGGATCTAGGGAGATTTGTTAGTGTCTTCACCTACCGAATAGTCCAATAAAAAAATTGGCGACTCCACTGGGGAACATCCCATTTTCTTTGTGGTTTTTGGTGTTTTTCCGTGGCCATTTGCTCTTGTTTTACATTTCTCCTTTCCTATCAATCTCTGAGTCTTCAGGATATCCTGATAGACCCTCTGGGTCCAGAGGCCTTTTCCAATTTTGTTTCATTTTCCAAACATTTGACTAGTTTCAGAGGTTCTCGCACTGCACTTCACTGTAGCCTGCGAGAATCTATAGAGTTCACATTCTGCATTTAGGTTCCGTGTGAGGTTCTCGCACTCTGCTCAAGGGTCACCTGCGAGAATCACTGATTCTCACACTGTGTAGTATTGCCAGCCCATGAACTCATTTTTTCAAAATTTTGGATTTGAGTTTTGGCATCTTCAACTGCCCAGATCAGTCTAGGTGCCTCATAAGAGTTTCTTGGACCATTGATTGATGTTCTTATTGTCTTCGTTTTCGTGCATGAACATTCTTAGGATTTCAAGGCTCTTCTTGTCACCTTTGTCTTGAATTTCTTTTCTTGACTTTTCTTGGCATAACCATACTCTCTGATTTCAAAATCTGACTGTGCTTGATTGGTTAAGGACCGACGATCGGTTGAAAGTTGAGTTTCTTGGTCTTTATCATTTGCTTATTGTTTGAAATATCACTTTTCTTATGCAATTGAAAAGGCTAAATTGGTTTGCTTGTTATTTTTGTTTTCATTGAAAGAGTGGATTGGGTTTTTATCATTGCTTGTTCATTGGTTTTTGATTTTCTGTACTCTCACTACCATGGTGTGGGTCCTTTTTGAAAAGTGAACAAAAATTTTTCTTTCAAAAAATCTTTTTCGTCTTCGAAAACATTGAAAATCAATTGTTGCAATTATTGAAAAAGAAGCAATAGAGAATTGTTATTGATGCGTGATTTGTTGCATTTGCATTTTAAAGGAAATTTTGCATTGTAGTTCAAGGTTGATTTGGAAAAATTTCTCTTTCCCTCCCATACATAGGATTCATTGAACGAAAAGTGATATGTTTCATTCTCATCCATGCATCGTTGGGTCAGAGTCTTATACAACATCAGTTTCATCTCCGTTTCCTTTGAGTAAACAACAACTCTTAATAACACTGCACAATCATAAAATTTAACTAGTAACTCTTTTCTAGGGCTTTATTACACCAACATTTAGCTAGGCTAGCGCTTTGGAGTAGGAAGAGAGATACACTCTCCAAAAGCACAAAACACACAATAGCATCTTGTGTTAGGGAGTGCTAAATTCCATTTGCAACATCCTGTCCTGGGAAGCCCTTATCACACAAGGGTCAAACACGAGGTCGCATTGATATTGGCAGAGTTACTCACCCTGCTTTGTTGATATCAGTGTAGAGATTGCACGTATTACGGAGATCACTCGGAGGTATACCCACAATGATGAGTGGAAGCCTTTTGAATTTATTTCGGGCTAGATACCCTGCCCTTGCGTGTGGATCGGACTGTCGACTGTCCCCCCATGATTTATTGTTGTTGGTGGTGACCTTAGTGGCCTATGTTTCTAGGTTCTTACATGAGGTGATTGTGAAGGGGAAAGTCTTCACGGTACCTGGAATTGACGTTGACCAAACTCACTCGGNTCCACCCTAGCCCAACCCCTTCTCGTCTTGTTGTTGCGACGTTGGATTTCATTACCAACTAGTGGCTTCAGAATTAGAAGGTCTTGTTTGCTTGGTGATTTCTTCCTAGATTTTGTTTACTAGCGCATGTTGTTTGTTTCTCGAAGTTGACCATAAGATTTTCTTCGTGAAGTTGGTCACTCATTTACAATAGCTCCTCTGCGTCGTTCACGTAGAATGCAGGGTTTATCTCCAGAGCATCTGGAAGGTTCTCAACCCTTGCCTACAAGTACACCTGAGGGCTCTCCTCGGCAAAGTGAAGTCCCAGTCGTCACCACACCACAAGTGGAATGAACTGACTCTCTAGAACATTTTTTAATTACAAATACTCGAGAGGACTTTCGACTTCACCCCGATTCTGAGAGACGTTTTATGCGAGCAAACTCTTCTGGAGACTTAATTGTTGTGTATTCTGGATCTCCGACTGGACCTGGGGACCAAGATCCTTTTTCGTCTATGGGCTTTTTCGACGGGACCTTTTTGGTCCAGGTTCACCTGTGATTTCTGAAATCAACCCACCTGTGATTTCTGAAATCTCTAGTACAGAGACAGTACCAATGACTACTGCTTACCACTTTACCGTCCCTACCGAAATGGCCCATCTCACAGCTACTACGAGTGTTCCAACCGGGTTTACTAGGGTTAGTCTTGCTCCCATCAACACACCGTGAACGCCCCACATCACTCCGACACTACCACCTGGATACTGTGCGTTGAATGATTCCATTCCTACTCCTGCGCAAACTCCATCCGACTCTCCTGGTGGTCCTTCTTCTACTGGGCACTTTCTTCTCGGTTTTGTTCCCACACTCCCTCAATTTCCTTTTGGAGGACCTTCTTCATCTTCTACTGGCAATCCTAATCCTAGTGGCACTATTCCATCATTCACTTCAAATTACCAGTTTCCGGTTGGTGGACAATTTCACCAAGGTGGTATGACACACCCCCCTCTCAGTGGGCAAATACCACTTGGAACTTTGCCCCCAATTGGAACACCACCTTCAATGGGAGGACTGACCCCACCTTATGGGAAAAACATACCTCCGTCCTTGGCCCAGTATTGGAATCAGTTGATACAAAATCCTCCTCAAACGACTGGGGAGTAGCAGTTTCCCGCTGCGTCCGTAACATCTGCCAGTATGGGCCATCCATATCTAGGTTCGTTCAATCCCATTTGGGGGGTGAATGCTCAAACTTAAGCCCCTGTTCCAGGGTGTACTCCTATGATCTACTATCCTCTCCAACCACCACCAAATATGCCTGGGTCTTCACATTATATGCAGACTGCTTATGGTCCTACTGGTTTGCCGACAGGGCTTCCACCCCAAAGCCACCAGTACCCGCAGGTGAATCGACAGTTACCCTTTCTCGCCACTTTGGATCTTCCGGATTTGTCAAGGATTTTAAATGATCCTATCCGTCACTCTCCCCAATGGCCTTTTATACCAGCCAAGCTTCCATCAGACATTCCTAAATTCGACGAAAAAGAGGGAGAGGACCCAAACAATCACGTTATGACTTTTCACCTATGGTGTTCATCCAACTCGTTGATGGATGACTCTATTCATTTACATCTTTTTCAACGAACCCTTACCGGTTCTGCTGCAAAGTGGTATATCGAATTACCACGAGGTTTCTTCTCTAACTTCAACACCTTAGCTATGGCTTTCCTTACGCATTACCAGTTACCGATCCGTTATGACACGGGAACCGAGATTTTGACTTCCTTCAAACATAACAAAGGCACTCATATATCTGATCACATTCATGAGTGGCGAAGGAGACGACGTCTCATTAAACTTGAGCTCCCTGATCAGTTGCTGGCAGAGTGGTTCACACAATCATTTTTGAACGACATCGGTAAGGACATTGCCATGGGTGGCGTAGTCACAGAAGAGCAGGCTATAAGTTGTGCTCAATATCTTGACCTCGTTTACTCACAAACGAGAACCATTTACGATTTATTACCTGACTTACCTCGTCCTTCTACTTCCAACACTTCAACTACTCCAGCTGCCTCGCATGCAGTTGACGGTGTGGTTGGTGCTGCCTAAGCCCAACCACATTCTGCTTCAAGCACAAACCCTAAATCTGCTTCTTCTAATTTTCAAAATGCTCTGTTTTCTGCCCCTCCCACCGGCAAGACTTCTGAGGTAAATGCGGTCCAATCTACCCCATCCGGTAAACACAAATCTAAAAAGGGGAGAGGTAAGAATAAGGAGGGAAAAAATAATTCTCAAGCAGAGCAAACCAAAACTACCCCTGTTGATGACCGGGATAAGCGCAAACCACGATACCCTTGTCTTATCTGTGGTGATGATCACTACATGAAGGATTGTCCACGACGTGTCGAGGTCACCAAGTTCCTTCAAGGAGATCCAAAACCACCTGCACCGGCTGTCTTGTCCCAACCCTTCCCATCTCAACAACAGGCTCAGTTGGTCATCCATGACCAACCCTCATCTTCTACTACATCATATGTTTTGATGTGTACTGACAATTCTAAGCAGAGCGATGTTGCACTCACTACTCGAGCCAAAGATTATTCTCCCTCTAAAGAGAAGGTTGATGATCTACCGCCTTCCTCAACACAAACCTCTCCTGCAACTCCACCTACCAACGGTCCTCTTCATCTCAAACGACCGAGCCTTGACACAGTTCTGCGACCCCCCTCAAAGGGCGTCATTCGGAAATCAGCTTTCAATCCTCATGCTCGTGCTACCCAGAACTACAACATTGTTGAAGATCTGGCTCAAGCACCTTCTGCGATTTCAGCCCTCGAAATCCTTCAGGCTTGTCCCGCACAACGGAAGGCACTGTTGAAATCTATTGGTGGAATCGATCTGACAGATACGAATTTGATAGTCTTTGACTTGGAAGATCATGTTCCAAGGTTACCCCCTCAACTCGCATTCCAGATCCAAGTGGTTGTCTCTGACAAAAACATTTGCCGAACCATTATCGATGAGGGTGCCTCGACATGTGTTATGTATCTTGCTTGCTGGAAATCCATTGGCTCTCCTTCTTTGAATGAATCCCAGAGCACTCTTAAAGCCTTCAATGACACAGGTTTTAAGCCCTACGGTGTCCTTCCTTTGTTTACCTTCACATTAGAAGGTAAAATAGTCCAAGTCGAAGTGGAATTATTTGATGCTCCCCTTGATTATAATCTTCTGCTTGGACGAAGCTGGATTGATTCCATGCGTGCAGTTGTGTCAACCCTTTTCCGTGTAGTACATTTCGCTCATCAAGGAAAGGTTGTTACCGTCGACCAACTAGCCTTCTTCAATTCTGACACCCGTACTAGCAACGTACCATTTATCGCTAAAACCCCACTGGGTTATGAGAACGTTGGTGTAGGCCTTCTCAAGGACTCTTCGTTAATGGGTACTTTCCCCATTCCACTGCCCGATGTTCCACGCTCGTCTGTTGCTTCTATCAACATGATCTCCACTTCACCTCACAAACTTCCTGCGTCTGACGACCCCTGGATAGTACCTGACCCTGGAGATCATTTTCGTTTCAGCGACACAATGCCGTTAAGTCTGGTTGAATCCACCTATCAGGCCATTCAATCGGCAACACCTTCTACCCCCTCTCTTGATGAGTTGTCTCCTGATCCTTTCCGTGTCGTTTTTCCAACAGACGCGATGATCATGTCTGTCATGGAGGACACCCCTTGGGACGATGGACATCATCGTTCCATCCTCTTTCTGGAGCAGCATACCATTGAGAATTACCAACGGATCTCGACTCCGTCAACCGTTGTCATCATCTCGACCGTTCCCGAGTCTACACACAATGAGTTTTCTGAAGGGAACTTAAGCAATATCTCTCCCACTATTCCCCTTGACATATCCATCAAACCTGGGACTATCGAAAATGTCCACATCGGAGCTTCATGTTCTTTTGACGAAATTGTCACCTACACCTCCTTGTTCAAAGAGTTTCATGACATCTTCGCCTGGAGCTACAAAGAAATGTCGGGTATCGACCCTGAGATTGTGATACATGAGATCAAGACATACCCCAACACTAAACCCGTCCGACAACGCCTTCGTCTAGTTCACCCACGTAAAGCGGTTGCTATAAAGCTCGAAGTTGAGAAACTTCTTAAAGATGGATTTATTTATCCGGTGGCTCTCACAGACTAGGTTTCCAATCTTGTCCCAATTGACAAGAAACAAGGCACTATTCGTGTATGCGTTGATTATAGGGATATCAACAAAGCTTGTCCCAAAGACAACTTTCCTACCCCCTTTGTTGATCAGATTGTCGACGATTGCGCCGGAAGTGAAATATTCTCTCTCATGGATGGTTTCTCTGGGTATAATCAAATCAACATTGTTCCCGAGGATCAACATAAGACTGCTTTTATTTGTCCTTGGGGTACTTTTGCCTATCGGAAACTTCCTTTCGGTCTCAAGAACGCTGGCGCAAATTTTCAACGTGCTATGTCTTATGCTTTCCATGATATCAAGCACATAGTTCAACCATATTTGGATGATTTACCCGCTCATTCAATGCGTCGAGTCGATCACCCAACCCACCTCCGAGCCATTTTCGTTCGCTGTCGATTCTATTGTATACATTTGAATCCTCATAAGTGCGTTTTCTGTGTGGAATCCGACTGTCTTCTAGGTTTTATCGTTTCGCGTCAAGGGATCTGGGTGGATCCTTTAAAGGTTGAGGCAATCCTTAATCTCCCTCCTCCTTCTACTCTTCTCTAGTTACAAAGTTTGCAGGGGAAAGCAAACTTTCTTCGTCGTTTTATCCCAAATTATGCCAAGATAACTCGTGGATTTACGCGGCTATTAAAAACGGATTCAGAGTTCGTCTGGGATACCATTTCCAACAATGCTTTTGAAGCTTTGAAGTTGTCCCTAACGCGAGCTCCGCCTCTCTTTTCCCCCGATTACAGTGGCGATTATTTCCTTTATCTTGTTGCCTCGGAGTACACTATTGGTATGGTCCTCGTCCAAGAGGATGATGCTAACGATGAACATGTTATCCAATACTTGAGTCGAAGTCTCACGCAGACTGAAATCAAGTATTTACATGTCGAGAAACTGGCCTTGGATGTCGTCCAAGCCGTCCAATGCTTCCGACACTATATCCTCTTATGCAAGACTACGATGATTTCTCATTGCAACCCTATGCAACACATTCTGACACGTCAATTGCTAGGGGGAAAATACTCCAAATGGATTGTGATACTCTAGGAGTTTGACTTGGAATTTGAACGTGCCAAGTCTAAGAAGTCCTTAGTATTTGCTGAGTTGATATGCGACTTTCCCCATTCTACAATGGAAAATGTAGCAGCTGATTCATTACTCGATGAATCTCTTTTCCTTATTAGCACTGATGATCTTTGGTATGGTGATATCATTATATATCTCCAAACCCAAAATTTCCGGCCAACTTTGTCTAGTACTGAACGACGTCGCATATGATACCAAGATCGTCAATACATTATCCTTGGGGATACTCTTTATTGTCGGGGGATTGAATTTGTTTTTCGACGTTGTCTAACGTTCGATGAAGCCAAGAAATCTCTGAATGACTACCATTCTGGAGCATGTGGTGGTCATATGTCTGGGTATGCTACTGCCCAGAAGATCTTACGAGCAGGGTATTTTTGGCCTTCCTTGTTTAACGACTGCATCATCTCCGTTCAAAAATGCCTTGCTTGCCAGACCTATAATAATAAGATTCGGTCACATCCTGCTCCTCTTCACCTTGTGGTCTCATTTGGTCCCTTTGCGAAATGGGACATCGATTTCATGACATGTCACCCTCACTCGGCCGAGGGGCATGGTTACATTATTGTATCCGTCGATTACTTTACGAAATGGGCCGAGGCGATGCCGACATTTGACAACACTGGAAAGACCGCAACATTGTTCATTTTTAATCACGTCATAGCTCGTTTTGGTGTTCCCCAAGCTATTGTCACTGATCACGGTATCCACTTTAGGAATTTTATGATGTTCGAACTTACTGAAAAGTTGGGTCTTCACCATGATAACTCAACGCCCTATTACCCACAAGCCAATGGCCAAGTCGAAGCGATTAACAAATTTCTCATAACTATGCTCCGACGAATGATAGGGATTCATAAAACAAGTTGGAACACAATGTTGTTTTCGGCATTGTGGGCATACCGGACATCCATCAAGTCCGCTACTGGGTTTACACCTTTCCGTTTAGTCTATGGTGTGGAAGCCATTCTCCCGATTAAATGCGAGATACCCTCTTTAAAAATCGTTGTTGAACTCCTACCCAACACTTCTACTGAGGAAGAACGTCTATTGTATCTTATGCGATTAGACGGAACTCGATGCGATGCCACCCTAGTCATAGAAGCTCAGAAAAAGCGTGTCAAGGACCAATATGACAAACAAGTCAAGCCTCGCGTTTTCTCTGAAGGTGATCTTGTTCTTCTCTATGAACAAGATTGAGATATGTTAGGAGTTGGGAAATTCGAAGCCATGTGGCGAGGTCCTTATATCATTCGACGAGTTTTGGAAAAAGGAGCTTATGAGTTAGTCGATTACGATGGTATCCCTTTGAGTGAACCCAAGAATGGGTTGTACTTGAAGAAGTACTATGCATAAAATCATCTGTGCACGAGTAATTGTATTTTTATTGTATCATACTTCTTGTGTGTTACTATAGCTTGCTTTTGTCGTTATCTGGTCTCTGCCCTTATGTGACGTTATGTTTGATTTCCAGATGTCGGAGTCTTCGCTACCCTATATTGGCTTCGTTGATGGCGCTAGCCGTAGTACTCAGAACCTTGCTTCCGCTGCGTGGGCAATTTACGCCCCTACAAATGAACTTGTCTCCTTACGAGGTGTGTGTCTCGGCCGTGCGAGGTGTGTGTATAGCGTCGTTATTGAATTATTGGTTGATGCTATCTCGCTCGGAATCCGTCATTTGGTTGTGCGACTCGATTCGCAGCTTGTAGTACTACAGTTAAGTAATGTCTATACTATTCGAAGTCCTACTTTGTTACGGGTGTATTTGCGAATTCGCCTCTTGGAACGTTATTTTGATTACATTGAATATCAACATATTCCTAGATGTCTAAATACATTAACAGATGCATTAGCTAATTATGTATTAGACATACATTTGAATAATTTATAAATCAATCACATCAATTCACACAACATATGATAAACCGGTAGAAGCCGTCTGTATATATAACGATGAAAAGAGTTTTTACAAAAAGTTTTGTCCGAAGACCAAAAAGTCAAAATCTGAAGCTCATAGCTTCTACAAAGTGACGTCATGGATGATGTTCATGGTAACACACGACTTCCTGGGCAACTCTACGGAGCAGTCGACTCATGGATCCTGACACTCCTACAGTATGACGCTGATCGCGTCGTGGAACCTCTTCAAGAGGCATGTCTAGAATATCTGTGGTCAGGCCCTTTAGATTTTGTTCCACTACTTGATAATCCTCGGCATATTGTGGCGCTGCTGCTACCTCTCCTCGCCGCTGAATGGGAGAAGTACCAGGAGGTCGATAAGGTCCAACATCTGTGTCATCAAAACGAATTTTGTATTAGTCTTTGGACGAATATATAAAAAAAAAACATTTGAATATGATTAAAATTCACAAAAACATTTAAAAAGGAAAAAATGTGTGTACTTCTTACCAAGTTTCCCCCACTGAGCATCCTCTGGAAATACTAAGTCTGGATCTCCTCAGAAATCCAACCCGGCATAAACATAATCGTCAGCCATCAACAACTGTGGTTGAAGCCAGTCAAAGAAGGTATCATCATACTTGATGATTGGTCCAGCTATGTGTCGAGCCATAAGCTGACACCATCTCAACATCCTTGGATCCCTGGGAGCTGGCAAATTCCACTCAACCTGCAGCCTCAGTAATGGAACCCTTTCAAGGAAGAAGGACACTAGCAAATATTCGTACCCAAATGGCTTCAGGTTGCCTCATCTGCATTTGGTCAACTGCCTTTTTACGCTACGAAGCATTGCATTTGCCCAATTGAACACCCGAGGTTGAGTACACTCTATAGCATACTGGAAGTAACTTTGTAGCACCATGTGAGGAGCAGAACTCCTAACCATCAGAGCTATGGTGAATAGGATAGTACGGAGGGTCAAATCTCGTACCCCCCAAATAGCTACTTTTCCTTTCTTTCGCTTTGCCTCGGGAACACAGTGTAAACGACAGTACTCACTCATGGGCATCCCACCACCTCTACTACCAATCAGGCTCACATAGTACCCCTGCCATGACAATCCAGTAAAAAAGTAAATGTCCTCAATATCTAAGGACAGTGTGTGGACCCCCACATGAAATACCTGTTGATCGGGATCCCACATATGCACTAGGTACTCTAATAACCTAACTTGGGCCCTCATGCCCGGGATACGAAAGTACTTCAGGAGGCCACAGTTTCTCAAAGCAGCAATAGTAGGTGGATGATTTCCGGAAATTGCATTGTCTTCTTCGTGCTCCCTTTCGCGCCATTCAAGAACCATTTTGATGGCAAATTATCTGCATAAGAAGCACAAAAAGAAGATTAGCAACTTTTTTCATGAATTGATTCTCTTTCATTGAGTAAAACTTAAGAAAATTTTTGTGCTTTGTGGTTCTCGCAGGTGCCCTTTGGTCATAGTGCGAGAACCTCGTAGGCTTCTGTGGGCTCACCTGTGAGAATTACCCATTCTCGCAGGTCCCGTGTAGCCCACCTGCGAGAATGGTTGAGCGCAAGTAGGGCTCATAAAATCAACTTAAAAATGAATTTTTAACCAATGAAAATGCAAAATTAAACCATGAAAGAGTAGA